>CAKNXH010058795.1:1054-12470 GCA_932178445.1 Andricus quercusramuli | reverse complement strand
GTTTTTTTCTGACTCAGGAGGTCTCAAAACGTGGAGATTTGATGAAAACCGACAATGTCAAATTTTACATAAAAGTAATACCTTCTCATTAGAATGAGAATGTAACAAGGGATTTTTAACCAAATAGTTGAATCCTCAATCAAAAAGATGAAGTTTCAACGAACCAGATTAATTATATAAAGAAAAAGACGAATTTCCAACAAAATAGTAAAATTTTTAACAAAATAGTTGAATTTTCAACAAATTATTTAAACTTTTAACCAAATTGTTTTCAGTTGAAATCCTCAATACTGATTTAATGAGTTTTATTTTGACCAATTCAGAATTAGAGAGTGTGTTCAGCGAAAATGATGTTTTCGTGTCGGACACGCGGCTCGATTCTTGTTTGAGCAGAAAACTGTGAAATGTACGTGGTGTATGTTGTATGTTGTATGTTGTATGCGATATCGACGAAGGTGTCGACAAACAGACGCGAAACCGGATAACCTCGGGATCCGTGTAAACGCGGCTGCCAGCTACCGGTCTTACGAAACCAAGCAAAGTCTGGGAATCTCTTCTGTTATGTTTTCCAAGTTAATATTTGAACAACGCCTTTCTGTTATACCTGCCGTAGTACACCTAAAAGTGCGCTCAGCGCTCGCTCGGTCAAATGAGAATGACACCCGAAATTCCAGTCGATCCTCACTCTCAGTCTCTTTTTCACGCCTTCCAACTTTTTTCTATTTCCCCAGTCCTGGTCCCAGTTCCTACAGGAAAAAACAACTATTTTCTTTAGCCCTTTAGCGAAGCCGGAAGGAGTGCCGCGCTGGAATTTTTAAGCCGTTTCCGGCGCTTCACAACCCGAGACGCGTGCCATGGACTCCGGCTCAAACTTAAGAATGGAATCTGGGTTCAAAATTGAGAATGGGATCTCGAGAGATTAAAAGAGCCTAAAGCTCCGCCTATTATTCCTTCAAAGGGAATAATAATCACAATGAAAAAGAACCGGCAAGAAAGGAATCTCTAAGTTCTCAATAAGAGTGACGAAGGGATAGTGTCAAGACGTTTTCATACCAATTTTAATTGGGAAAATCTCTTTTTCACAGAGTGAATGATGACATTATATCGAAATATCATCAATTACTGAAATTTCTCAAATTTGGGACAGCTTAAGGGCCGTCCAGTAACTATATTACCAATTTTGTTGGGGGCGAGGAGGGGGAGGGGTATGCTGAAAATTACGATTGGTAACAAGAAGATAAATTTAAAAAATTCTCTTTTTTCTTGGTTTTTAAGAAACTTACCCTTTTTCTCGATTTCTCGCTTGAATGCGAACTGAATTGAAAGAACTCGACAGGAAAAATCCACCACTTTTGGTTGAAAAGTCTACAATTATTTTTTTTCGGTCGGAATTCATCTCGCTTGGTCAGAAATTCTAGTATTTGGTTGGAAATTTTATTATTTTTCTGAGAATGCAATTTTTTCCGCTAAATATTCCTGGTCATACATTCAGTTACTTGGTTTAAATTTGAAATACTTGGTTGAAAATATATTTTTTGTGGTTGAAGCATCTCCGTGGTGGAAAATTTAATTATTTGATTTTTAGTCAATTAATCTTCCGGGTGAAAAAATCATTCTTTGGATTGAACTTCTTGTCGCAAATTTGTTTTCTTTTTGGTTGCGAATTTCTTCTTCCAACTAACAATGTAGATATTTCATTTTTAGTTGGAAAAATTTTGTTTCAAAAATTCATATTTTTGGATTAAAATTAACTATTCGTTCAAAAGTTGAACCATTTTCATGAAAATTTGAATTTCTGGTAAAAAATTAACTTTTTCGTTGAAAAATCATATTTTTGGATTGAAAATTTCTTTTTTGCGGTTGACGCTTCATCTTCGTGGTAAAAATTCAATTATTTGATTTTTAGTCAATTAATGGTGAAAAAATTATCCTTTGGGTTGAACTTCTTGATGCAAATTTCTTTTCTTTTTGGTTGGGAATTTCTTTTTTTAACCAGCGATGCAAATATTTCATTTTTAGTTCAAAAAAATTTTGTTTTAAATATTCATATTTTTGGTTTAAAATTAACTATTTGTTTGCAAGTTAAACTATTTTTATGAAAATTTAACTTCCTTGTAGGAAATTAACTTTTTTTTCTTTAAATAATATTTTCGGGTCGAAAATTCAACCCAACTGTTCGGGTCTAAATTAATTAGGTCTGGTTCAGGATTAAAAAATTTGGTAAAAAATTAAACTATTTAGTTAAGAATTGAATTTTTTGCCAATTAAATAATTCTAATAAAAATTTAACTTTCTGGTAGAAGGATGCATTTTTTGTTGATGTATATTTTTTTCGGCTTTAAAATTAAACAACTTGAAAATTAGAAAATTTCAACAAATTATGTTTAAAAACCTCAATATTTTGTTGGAAATTTGTTTTTTTTTTGTTTTGCTAAGAAGTAATTTTTCAAGTTACAATGTAACTATTAAATTTCTTGGTAAAAATATATATGTATATTTTTTAAGAGATCTTTTCTAGTTGAAAATTCGTGTATTTTGTTGAACAATTTGGTCGAAGGATACACAATTGTTGAAACTGTACTTTTTTGTTGAAAATTTATATTTTTTGTTTAAATTGAACTATTTGTTTAAAAATTATTTTTTGATATATTTTTATGAGAAGTTAACTTTTTGGTATAAAATTAACTTTTTTATTGAAATATAATATTTCTGGTTTGAAAATTTAACTTTTTTTGTAGATAATTCGTTTTTTTTTTTTTATAGTACATCAATTTTCTTGCTGGAAAATTAATCTTTTTGGTTAAAAATTCAACGATTTGGTTTAATATTAATCTTTTTCAGTTAAAAATTCAGCTACTTTTGAAATTTGAAAGACTTTGTTAAAAATTGATTTTTGTGGTCGAAGATTCATCTCCTTAGTTGAAAATGTAACTATTCCCTTTCTGGCTCAAAAATAATATTTTTCATTAAAAAATTATCTTTTTTAGTTGAAAATGTAACTATTTTGTTAAAATTTGTTTCGTTTTTTCAAACAATTAATGTTTTAACTGCATAAGAATGTAAATATTCTATTTTTTGTTAACAATGTATTAATTTTTTGTTTGAGAATGTTGAAAATTAATGCTTTCCGAATAAAAATGCAACTGTTTATGTCTAAGTTAATCTAATTTGGTTTGAGGATTGAACAGTTTGGTAGAAAATTAAACCATTGGGTTCAAAATCAACTTTTTTGTTAAAAATTCATATTTTCCTTTAAAATTTTAACTGTCTGCTTAAAAATTGAACTATGTTTATAAAAATGTACCTTTTTGGTATAAAATTAACATTTTTGTTAGAAATTAATATTTTTGCGCTGAAAATTCAACCTTTTTGTGGATAATTAATTCTTTTAGCTTTAAAATTTGATAATTTTGTTGAAAATTGATGTACGTTTTTGAAAAATGCACTTTCTCATTTTTGGTTATAAATTTATTTGTTATAAAATTAAAATTCAACCATATGGTAGAAAATTCATTTCATTTCATTTTTAAGTTTACCTTTCTAAAAAAATGAATTTTCATCCAAGAATAGGATGTGTTCTCAAAGAAAAATGTAATAATTGTTACTTTAACAGAAAAGGATTTTAATTTTGATTCAAAAATAATTGAATTTCACACAAATTTTCATTCAAATAGTTGAATTTTCAGCCAAGAAAAAAAAATCAAATATATTTTCCGCCAAATAAAATTTTCATTGTGAGATAATGAGGAAAATAATTTTTTTTTTATTGACATAGTTATTGTTCTTATCAGACAATTTTATTTTCATCAAAAAAATAATTGATTGGGCGTATTCAGTACATTTTTTTCTCAGTCTACAAAAAAATACGAATATTGAACTAAAAAAGATCAATTTTCGACGAAGAATATAATCGGTAAATTTACCGTCAAAAAATTAAATTTTAACCAAAAAAAGACGAATTCTGAACAAAATTGTTCAATTTCGAACCAGAGAGATGAATTTTTAACTTGAATGGTTCAATTTTCAACAAACAAAAAAAAAGATTCATTACAAACCAAGGATAAAAAGAAAAACAAAAGAAAATTCATCCTAAGATAAAATTTTTTCTAGAGGAAATGAATTTTGAAACAAAGTAATAATAAAAACCTCAACGAGAAGTAGAATTTTAACCGAAAAATGTGAATTTTGCAATTAGTAAAAAATAATTTCGATAATTTATAGACTGAAGAATGATGGATTAATTCTCAACAAAAAATTTAATTGTTTATATTTCAAGAAAAATTGAATTTCAAATCAAAAATATTAAAATTCAACCAAAAAGACGAATTTTCAAAAAATAGTTGAATTTTCAACCCAAGCATACGAATTTTCGAGCAAAAAATTTAATTTTCAACCGAATATTTTAATTTTCTACAAAAATAATATCGTTTTAAACCAAAAAGATGAATTTCAAACAAATTAGTTTAAATTTTAAGCCAAATAGTTGAATTTTGAGCTGAAAATGATAATTTTCTATAAAAAATGGAATGGACAAAATTATAATAAAAAACATCACTTTTCAACGAAATTGTTGAAGTTTTGAACTGAAATCAATCATTTTTTTCACCAGAAATGGAATAAGAATTTTTTTCAACTTTTAGAGATAAGAAATAAAAAAAATCGTTGAACTTTCAACCAAAGAGATGAACTTTCAGCTTGAAATTGTATAATAATAAACTAAATTAATAAACTTTTTAAAGAGAGAATATAAATTTTAAAACATTTAGATTTTCTTATCAAGTTCAATTACTTCAGTTTACATTCATATGGAAAAACGATAAAAAAAAGGAAAAAATAAGAAAAGCGGATAATGGAGGAAAGTTTATGAATTTGTCAATAAATAATAATTTTAATAATTTCCAGACTAAAGAATAATATTTTAAATAAAGATTAAAGTTCATTTTCAATAATTTCACTACTTGTACCAAAATTTCGGTGCAAATAGCCGAATTCTTTTGATACAAATAGCCGAATTCGGCTATTTGTATCAAAAGAATTACATGTTGACCTGTAAACAGGACTATTAGTACCGAAATTTCGGTAGAAATAACCAGATTTTGTTGGTACACTTTAAAAAAAAATTAATTCTTCAAAAAACTTTTGGAAAAATATCTGATTCTCTTTTCAAGCACGTATAATTTTTTTCCCCTGAATCCTGAAAATTAAACTGGTCCAAACAGTTGGTTTTCGGTCCCCCAAAAAGCGTTCGCCGTGGGAAGTTCGTCAGAGCTGAAAAGGAAAAAAAAAGGAAAGTTTTCTCGGAAACAGGATTTCTGCTGCACGGAGAGCAACGAAGTGAACTTGAGCCAGGCCAGGTAAAATTGTGCTTCTTGGTACTGGAAAACTGACGGCTCGAGAGCATTAGTCTCGTCAAGATTCAAGATGAAGGGGGACTTTTTTCCAGCTAAGATGCTGGAAAAAATATATTTAAATGGGCTCGAGAGATTCTTCAAAGGCACAAAGAAAAATTGCTTTCTTCATTATAAATGGGGTAAAATAAGGACTTGATGGAATTTTCATCACTTATTCAATTCACAGAAATTCCTGCAAAATATTTTAACTTTTTATAAAAGGCCTAATTAAATTTTTAGAGTGTGAATGTATTTTTTTCAAGTTGTCACGGTCGTCATCCAATAGGACGAATTTTGTTTAGAAAAAACGAATTTTCAACAAAATAGTTGAATTTTCCAGTATACAGTAATAATTACGTAAATAAACGATTAACAAACAATTTTATTTTTAAACAGATTAATTTTCAACTAAAATGGTGAATCTTAATAAAAATGAATTTTCGACAAAGGAATTTAACATTCAACCAAGCAGTTAAATATCTAATCGAAAATATGATTTTTTAACCCAGAAGAGAAATTGTTTACAAAAAAAGATGAATTTTGAACGAAATATTTAAATTTTCAAAAAGTAGTTAAATTTTCAACTAAAGAGATTTCCTACCAAGAAAAATTACTTTTTTTACCATAAAAGATGCATTTTCTACCAAAAGACGAATTTTCAGCCAGCCGAATTGAAATAAAAAAAAAAAAAAGAACGAATTCTCAACCAAATATTTGAATCTTCAGCCAAAAAGATGAATTTTCAACAAACAAGATCAATTTTATAAAGAAAAAGACGAATTTTCAACAAAATAGTTAAATTTTCAACTAAAGAGATGAATTTTCAACTAAAATGGTGAATCCTTGATAAAACTGAATTTTCAACAAAATAGTTAAATTTTCAAGTAGAGATGAATTTTCAACTAAAATGATGAATCTTTGATAAAACTGAATTTTCGACAAAGGAGTTCAACATTCAACCAATCAGTTAAATATTTAATCAAAAATATGATTTTCTAACCCAGAAGATAAATTTTTTACCAAAAAAGATGAATTTTGAACGAAATAGTTAAATTTTCAACTAAAGAGATTTGCTAGCAAGAAAGATTACTTTTTTTTACCATAAAAGTTGCATTTCCTACAGAACACAAAAATAAATTTTCAGCCAGTCGAATTGAACGGAAATACTGAATTCTTAAACAAATATTTGAATCTTCAGCCAAAAAGATGAATTTTCAACAAACAAGATCAATTTTATAAAGAAAAAGACGAATTTTCAACAAAATAGTTAAATTTTCAACTAAAGAGATGAATTTTCAACTAAAATGGTGAATCCTTGATAAAACTGAATTTTCAACAAAATAGTTAAATTTTCAAGTAGAGATGAATTTTCAACTAAAATGATGAATCTTTGATAAAACTGAATTTTCGACAAAGGAGTTCAACATTCAACCAAGCAGTTGGATATTTAACAAAAAATATGATTTTTTAACCAAGAAGATTACTTGTTTACCAAAAAAGATGAATTTTGAACTTAATAGTTAAATTTTCAAAAATTAGTTGAATTTTTAACTAAAGAGATTTCCTACCAAGAAAGATTAATTTTTTCACTACAAAAGATGCATTTTCTACCAAAAGACGAATTTTCAGCCAGTCGAATTAAAAAAAAAAAGAACGAATTCTCAACCAAATATTTGAATCTTCAACCAAAAAGATGAATTGTCAACAATTAATATCAATTTTATAAAGGAAAATACTAATTTTCAACAAAATAGTTGAATTTTCAATTTTTTTAACTAAGTAGGTAAATTTTCAACAACTACAAAATTTCAACAAAAAAGATTGA
Source organism: Andricus quercusramuli (assembly GCA_932178445.1). Taxonomy (NCBI): domain Eukaryota; kingdom Metazoa; phylum Arthropoda; class Insecta; order Hymenoptera; family Cynipidae; genus Andricus; species Andricus quercusramuli. The sequence goes on along the minus strand of CAKNXH010058795.1, from coordinate 5,255 downwards.
TTTTAATACCAAAAAGATGATTTTTCAACAAAATAGTTAATTTTTTAACAAAATGGTTGGAAAATGAATTTTCTTATTTTCACAAAATACGAATTGTCATCCAGTTAAGTTGAATGAAAAAACTGCGAATTTTAAACCAAAAAGTCGAATCTTCAACCAAAAACACGAATTTTCAACAAATTTTCAACTAAAGAGATGAATTTTCAACTAAAATGGTAAATCTTAAAAAAAAAATTAATTTTCGAAAAATGAGTTCATTTTCTACAAAGAAAGATGACTTTTCTACCATTAAAAGTTAATTTTCTATCAAAAAACTAAATTTTATGCAATGGAATGAAACGGAAAAAACGAATTTTCAACCAAGTATTTGAATCTTCTACCAAAAAGATTAATTTTCAACAAGCAAGATCAATTTTATAAAGAAAAAGAAGAATTTCCTACAAAATAGTTAAATTTTCAACTAAAATGATGAATCTTAATAAACATGAATTTTTAACAAAGGAGCTCAACATTCAACTAAGTAGTTAAATTTTCAACCAAAACAATAATTTTTCAACAAAAAAGATTAATTTTAATACCGAAAAGATTCCAAACCAAAAAGTTGAATCATCAACCAAAAGGATGAATTTTCAACAAATTATTCAAATTTTCAACTAAAGAGATGAATTTTCAAGTGAAATCGTAAATTTTGAAGAAAAAGAATTAATTTTCGACAAAGAAGTTCGTTTTCTACAAAGAAAGATGACTTTTCTACTATAAAAAATTAATTTTCTACCAGAAAACGATATTTTATCCAGTTGAATTAAACAAAAAAAAAACAACGAATTTTCAACCAAATAGTTGAATTCTCAATTAAAAAGATAAACTTCCAAAAAACGAGATTAATTTTATAAAGGAAAAGACGAAATTTCAACAAAATAGTTAAATTTTAAACAAAATTGGTGAATTTTAAATTCAAAATAAGAAATATTTACAAAAAAGTTGAATTCTCAACAGAACAATATTATTTTTTAATATAAAAGTCCATTTTCGTAAGAATAGTTTAATTTTTAACCAAAAATCTATTGATTTACAACGAAGCAGTTGCATTTTGATCCAAAAGGATAAATCGTCAACTGAGAAAGTTAATTTCCTACCAATAAAGACGAATTTTTAACAAAATAAAAATGAATTTCAAATCTAGATGACTTTTCAGTTAAAAAGATTAATCTTCAAAAACATGAATTTCCCAAAACAGAGGTCAAAATTTAACCAAAAAAAGTGATTTTTAAAATTTTCAACAGAACATATTAATTTTTCAACAATAGAATAGTTAAACTTTCAACAAAAGAGATGGATTTTTCGCAAAAGAAATTAATTTTTAACAAAGTGTATTGTTCAACTATCAACCAAGTATCAGTCCCGCAATCTGAATGACTTGGGTTCGAATCCCAGCGTAGCTTGAGAGTAATTTTTCCACAATTTAGAAATAAAAATCAATATTAAGAAAATATTGATTTCAGATTAGTAGACAAAAAACAATTAACATCAAATTATTTAATTATTGATTTGATTCGCAAGAGCGGATTTTATTTCGATACGAAATTATAATAATAGTTGAATTTTCAAACAAATAATTAAATTTTCAAATGTTTAGACTATTTTTTTGTAAAGTTTTCATAATGAAGAACCTGGAAGTTCACAGGTGCAACTTCAGGTACCTGTTTGGGTAACAGAATAAATTTGTCTGTTTGTGAAACGCTTACTTTTCAATATTCAGTGCTTAGGTATAGCATTTCCACCATGAAAAGATCAGTGGGGTCCTTCAAGTTTCCCTACAAGACTAGCACTTGCTTCGCTGACAGGTTCAAATTATGAAAAGAAAATTTATTTTCCTTCACTTCAACTATTTACAATGCAAAATTATCATCATCGATTAAACTTTCCTTTCTTTGTTCACAAAAAAAATTATAAATAAAAAAAACACAAAGAAGGAAAAAAGTCACCAGGCGAAAGTGAAGGAATAATTAATAAATTTGGCTATTAGGAATTAAGGTTAACCACAAAAAAAAGTTTCAACAAAATAAATCAGTTTTTAACTCAATAGTAAATTTTTGAACTAAAAAGTTAAATTTGACACCAATTGGTTCAATTTCCGGCTAAAAAAGGTTAATTTTTAATTACAAATGGATTGGTAAATTTTCCGTAACTAAACTTTTTTCACCAAAAAAAGAAACGAATTTTAAATAAAATAGTTAAATTTTCAACTCACGAAATGAAGTTAAAAAAAGTTAATTTCCACCAGAAAAAAGCAAATTTTTAATTAAAAATCAAATAATTTAATTTTTAGTAAAGAGAAAACTTTAACCCAAAAATAAAACAAATTTCCAAACGGAAATTGTAAAATTTTCAAACATAGAAATTGAGTTTGAACCGAGAAGATTACTCTTTATTTCAGTAGAATAATTTTCTATCAAACAAAAAGTCGAATTTCTACAAAATACATGAATTTTGAACCAAATAATTACATTCTTAACTAAGAAAGATAGATTTTAACCAAAAATAACAGTTCAATTTGCAGTTCGGAAAAATAATTTTAAAACAAAGAGAAAACGAAGTTTTCAAAACTGTATGAATTTTCAACCAAATAGTTGAATGCAGAGTTTTTCAACATTTTTCAAAAAAGGAAATTAATTTTGAACTACAATAATGAATTTTCTACTTAAAAAATTTTTGTAACCAAAGTAATAAAGTTTCATGTGAAACGATGAATTTTCAACTAAAAAGAGTAATTTCACACCAAAAGAGATGAAATTTCAACAGAAAACTTTAATTTTCAAAAAGTTGTGTAAAGTTGTAAGAAGCAGATTATATTCAACAAAAGAGACGAGTTTTCAACCAAATGTTATAGAATTTGTAGCTAAAGAAAATTTTCAACCAAAAAGTTGTCGACAACCAAAAAAGATTAAATTTCTACAAGAAGAGATGAAGTTTGGAACTAAAAAGACGAATCTTCTACAAAACAATTAAATTTTCAACTATGAAAGATTTTTCAAAAAAATAGAACCGTTGAATCTTTATCCCGAAATTATAAATTTGAAAAGAAATTAATTTTTAATCAAATGTTTGGATTTTCTATCAAAATAGTTGAATTTTCGACGTAAAAAAACGGATTGTCAACTAAGTCGTTAAATTTTCAATGAAACTGAATTAATTTTATCATAATGTTGAATTTACTGGCCAAAAAGTATATTTTGCTGCAAAATCGTTGAATCTTCATCCCGAAAATATGAATTTCAAAAAATGGGATTTGCAGCGCAAAAAGACGGATTGTCAACAAAACTGTTGAATTTTCATCAAATAGAATTACTCTTATCAAAATGTTAAGTTTTCTAGCCAAAAAGTCTAATTTTGAACAAAAACGTTGAATTTTCATCCTAAAAATGTAAATTTGAAAAAAGGTAATTTTCAACTAAATGGATAAATATCCTATCATAATTGTTAAATTCTCAACGTAAAAAGACGGATTGCCAACAAAATCGTTTGATTTGCAACCGAATAGAATTAGTTTTATCATAATGTTGAATTTACTAGCCAAAAAGTCTAATTTTCTACAAAACCGTTGAATTTCTATTCTGAAAATATAAATTTGGATAAAAGGGCAACATTTTCAAATAAGTGCTCGAATATCCAATCAAAATAGCATTTTCAACGCAAAAAGAAGGATTGTCAACAAAACCGTTGAATTTTCAACCAAACTGAATTAATTCTATCATAATGGTGAATTTATTGGCCAAAGAGTATGTTTTGCTACAAAAACGTTGAATCTTATCTTGAATCTATCCCGAAAATATGAATTTCAAAAAATGTAATTTGCAGCGCAAAAAGATGGATTGTCAACAAAACTGTTGAATTTTCATCAAATAGAATTGATTTTATCAAAATGTTGAATTTTCTAACCAAAAAGTATATTTTTCTACAAAAACGTTGAATTTTCATCCCGAAAATATGAATTTGGGAAAAAAGTTAATTCTCCACCAAATGGTTAAAGGTCCTATCATAAAAATAGTTGAATTTTCAGCGCAAAAATACGGATTGTCAACAAAACCGTTGAATTTTCAACCAAACAAAATTAATGTTATTACAATGTTGAATTTACTGTTCAAAAAGTATATTTTTCTACAAAAACGTTGAATTTTTATCTCGAAAATATGAATTTGAA
>CAKNXH010058792.1:17133-69804 GCA_932178445.1 Andricus quercusramuli | reverse complement strand
GATCTCACAAGAGGGGGCGATGGTTGGGGCCCCCTCATCCCCACCCCTTTTTTTTTTTTTTGTTTTTAAACTTCAGTTTCAGGTCAGCCCTGAAGAAGTGAAATGCAATGTTTACGAAACGTCGGCAACATTCATAGTTTCGCACACGATTCAAACCCGAAAAATCTTTAAATTCTGAATTGTAAATTTAAATTTATTATAATGAATCATCGTGAAAGTATTAAATCTATTATTAAAGGACTATACGGGGAGAGTTTTCTTACTAAAACTAACACTTTTAATACGCTCAGTTCTTCTCAAGCTAGGCTACTAACATTTTTAGCGTTCTTAAAACGGTATAGGGACAATAACATCGTCCCAAAATTCTTACAGTTGAAAAACCATTTGGGAACATCTAAATCCAAATCAATTCTACATGAAACAAGTTTGCTTCTCTTGAAAGAAAGAATACCACATACCAAATTTTCCTTGCACACTACCTCAAAAAAGCTATTGAAACTTCACCTTTCCCTATCAAACACTCTCAGATTTGACATTTCGTCCACATTGGACCGCATATCATTTGACCAATCCCAATGGATTAAAGATTTTTGCACTGAGAAACAAAAAATAAAATTTGACAAATTACTTCCAGTAAAGCACGCACCATTAACTAATGCAGTAAAAAACATCTCTAACCATCCTCTCAGCAATGGAATGATTTAAGCCTTATCTAAAGGACATCATTTTGCAGTCGCTCACTCCAAAATCCCAAAAGAAGAAATCATCAGTAATTTGGAATCCACAATATATACCCTTCCACCCAAAAAAGCGAATGACATATGGCGTAGGACAGTCAACATTTTACGCAAAGCCCAACTTCCCTCCTCAAACTTAACAAAACAAGAAAAAACAGCTATTAAAGAACTCAATCAGAATAAAGACATCATAATATTACCCGTAGACAAAAGCAACACAACAGTAATAATGAATAAAGAAGACTATAACAACAAAATCATGGACCTTCTTACTGGCGATACATATAAAAAACTTTAAAAAGACCCCAGAAAAACAATAGCCAGAAAAACTAAAAGCCTCCTAAAAGACTCAAATCTTGACAGCGATAAAATATCTAAATTAAAACCTACTAATCCCATCTCTCCAAAACTTTACGGATTCCCAAATATTCACAAAAACAACATCCCACTCAGACCGATCGTCAGCGCAATAAACTCACCAACTTACAACCTAGCACGCTTTCTCGCCAAAAAACTTGAGCCTTTCACAGGAAACTCTATCACATACGTCCAAAACTCTATTGATTTCATTAGAAAAATACAACAGATTCACATTCGACTCCAAGACATGCTAGTAAGTTTCGACGTAGTATCTCTCCTTACAAAAGTACCAATTTCTGATACAATCGATATTATTAAATCCTTTACAAACTTCCCCTCCAATCTCACACCTTCGTTAGAACACTGTCTCACTAATACCTACTTCTCTTTCAATGACCAATTCTACGAATAAACTTCAGGAGCAGCAATGGGATCTCCAATCTCACCGGTAATAGCCACCATTCTTATGGAAGATCTAGAAACTAAAATCTTTAACAAGTCCAAGCTTGAACCGGAATTTTGTTGCCGTTACGTTGCCGACACTTTTGTCATCTGGAGACATGGACTAGACAAGCTAAACAAATTTTTCGATTTCATCAATCAAGTACACCCTAATATCCAGTTCACTATGGAAATTTAACAAAACGTAAGATTACCTTTCTTGGACGTACTAGTTTATAAAAGATCCGATAACACATTAGGACATGAAGTTTACAGAAAACCCACGCACACAAACAGATACCTGCATGCCTCCTCCCACCACCACCCATCTCAAAAGCGATCGGTCATCAATTCCCTTGTATACAGAGCTGTCTCCATAACGGATAAAGATAATTTACAAAAGGAATTACAAAATGTTAAACAAATCCTTATACAAAACGATTACACAAACAAACAAATTATTGAAGCAATAAGAAAATACACTCAAGAAAACAAGTCAACACAACCTACTAAAGAAAGAGAGAAAAAAACGACCACCATCTTACTCTACATCAAGGTATCACAGAACAAATGAAGGGTATAAATGCAAAAGGAGTCAAGCGCCATTTTTCACTTTTTTCAGGAGAGACTAAAAACATGTTGTAAATTCAGCGGGACCATTTGAGAAAAAAATAAGAAAGTTCTTTCGAGATACTTTCATGCTCTATCGAACTAAAAAAAGTTTGCTCACAAAAAGCTATCCGGTTTCGAGAAAATGAATTAAGCAGGTCACGTTTCGAGGTTAGATTTTGGGTCCGTATCGACTTTTAACATCTTCCAACATTAATTGTGGAGTCAATTTGCAGTTTGGAAAAAAAAACTAAAAATTTGAATTCTAGCTATTGAATGGACGAATTGATTTCCAAAAAGCTTGTTCTAAAAAAATGATGCAGTTTCGCGAAATATGAAAATCCAATTATGACTTCGAAATGGTATAAAACTGACATTTCAACTTCAAATGACGATGGCAGTAATAATTTTTAATATTTTCAAAAAATGAGGAAGTGTGTTTTAGGTTATTTAGTGCTGAACGGAAGGGACCCAATAGTAATTAAAAATAATTAGCCAGTGTCGAGAAAAATGAAATTTGATTTTTTACTTTGTGGTTAGAAAAGCTTCTCGGACTGCACAAAAACATAAGCCAAACACACGGGTCCGTTCGTCTGCTACGATCGTGATTTCTCGATACTGCGCAGCTGCGACGATCGATCGGGATCAAGTACACATTGGCGCTTGACCCCTCCAGCTGTTCTTTTTTTTATTGGGAATTTTTGAAAAATGATGCCCCAAAAAAATCCTTTATTAGGCATGTGTAATAGAATTTATCTGATTTTTTTAACTAATAAACCCGATTTCGAAAATTTGGCGCTTGACTCCTTTTGCATTTCTACCCTTCAAATAGGAAGAATTCTTAACAAACACAATATCAAAACTATATTTAAGCCACCTGCAAGAATAGGACAACTTCTAAACAACCCTAAAGATAAAAAGAAACCTTTCAGTGATCCGGGAGTATATAAAATCCCTTGTTCTTGTGGTGAAGTCTATATTGGAGAAACCGAGAGGGCGGTAACTCAACGTGTAAAGGAACATGAGAGTGAAGTCAGGCTAAAACATTGCATGCAATCAGCAGTAGCTGAGCGTCATATCGAAACAGGACATATCATTTTAATTTCTAAATTGTAAATTTAAATTTATTATGACCTTTAAATTGTATGATTTCTAAATTGATCTCAAAATTATTTGTCTATGTAAATGAATATACTATTATTTCATTTACCAAATATTATTATGTGCTTACATATTTATTGGAAAAAGTGAGGTTCATTAACCTCTGCGACTAACCTTGAACTGCAATGTTGACAGATTTTCGTGTTTCAGACGGAAAAGAAAAACAACAAAAAAACATATATCTGCGCACTTAAATCTAATTTTTAATTACCCTATCATAATCTATCATTAAAAATAATAAAAATGTTAACTTTTCGAAAAAAAAACAACGGATATTCAAGGAAAATATAATATTTTCCTTCATTCCCAAAAAAATTCAACAAAAGGGGCTTTATGTAGGAAAAATTCGAATTGGAGTTTTCTAAAAACATCTCAGTTTCTTCAAAAAATAATTTATTAAAACAATAACTAATGACAGACACCTTTATTCCACAAATAATAAGAGATATAATCATTATGCTGTAATGAAAGAAGTTAATAACTAATTTGCTTTACAATTCAAATTTTCTCTTTATCACGTACTCCGTATACTTACCCCTAACGACCCTACCCTACAATGGATTCAACGACACAAAATGCAGCAGAGGCCACACAGTTTCGATTACGACAAGATTAAAAAAGTCACTTGTTACCGAAATTTTGTGAAAAATTATATAAAATAATAACTTTCTAAAATCTAGCGCATAGTGAGATTTTCTTGATGAGTGATGTTTTCCTCAAAGCCTCAGAAATTGTTCTTAAAACTTTGAGAAAATAAAGTCAGCATTTACTAAATCGTATAAACAGGCAGTAATCGTTTTAAGGAATTAAATTTTTTTATTAATTATAAATGTATTCTATTATTTACAATGCTCTAAATTGAAGAACGAATCAATAAATTTATAAATTTTCAAAATTATATCATTTTACGTAATTTTAAGTTGAAAACATTGAAAATTGAAAAATTAAATTTTTTTAGATTTAACACTTTTTAAATTAGAAACTAAATTATTTTTATTTTAAATCGTTGTACGTGAATAATTATTCAATTGTTATTTATACATCAAAATTCGCTTTATTCATTGGCACTTGTCAACATCACATGTGGATCAGCTGGTATGTTGTTGGCGTTCGCGTTTTCCAAATTAAATCTCTTGAGTAGTGGATCGATGTAACTGGCACCATGAATGAAAATTGATCAATCCTTTGAGTCCTTTTTGATCTTCATTCCTAGATGGTAACCAGGTTCGCTGACAGTCACCTAAAAAACACGCTTCAACTGATTGATAACTTTTGATAGAGTATTATCATTCTCTGCAAAGATGAGGCCATCTTCCACGTAGAAAACGAGAATCACCGCCTTCTGTTCGATTTCAGCAACGTAGACACATTTATCAGCTTGACATTGCTGAAATTTGAAATTGCGAAGAAAGTTGTCAAATTTTCGGTTACAGCAGCGTGAAGCCTCCTTAAGTACATATAGAGCCTTTTTTTACCTTATATACTAGATTTGTCGATTCCATTACTCCCTCAGGAATATCCATGTAGACTTCTTCTAGCTCTCCATGGAAGGAAGCTTTTTTTATGTCAAACTGCAAGATTTTCAGACTTTTCACTACAGACAATGCAAGTAAAACTCGTATTGTATCTTATCTCGCAGTTGGAGCAAAGTTTTCTTTGTAATCAATACCTTGAAGTTGGGAAAATCCTCTTGCCACAACCCTTGTCTTGTAGCGTTGAATGCTCCTATCAGGATGTCTATTTACCTTAAACACCCATTTGGAACTGATACTTCTTTTATTAGGAGGAAGAGAGACTAACTCCCATGTTTCACTTTGATTCAAGGCATCTATTTCCTCGTCAATAGCAACTTTCCATTGTTTTGAATTAGAACTGCTCATCGAATCACTAAAAGTCTGCGGTACATCTATATACCATTACCATTAAGCCATTTCCTTTTCGGGGTAGGCGTGACACTAACTGATTCGGGTAGTTTTTCTAGGTGGATAGTTTCTTGTAGTAAATAACTACAAGTGTGGGCTCACCACACCCACGACGATAAAATACTTCGATAAAATTCGCTTCGTAGCGATTGGGAGGACGTAATGTTTCCCTTGGACGTAAAACACGTGCATCAGTTTCTCCCAGATGAGTGCTTTCTTCCTTTTCAACTTCCTTGAGCTGCTGTCTGTTTTCGCTGGGTTGCAGTTTCTCGTTCTGGTCATCGATGTTGAGATTATCCATATTTTGGATTTCTTGCTGATCGAAAACTATATTTAACCTAGGAAGTTTGATTTCAGCATTCTCGTTGAAGATGACGTGTCTGGAAATTGTAATCTTCTTAGTTAATAGATCAAATAACCTGTAATTAGTCGAATTCTTGTTATAACCAACAAGAACAAGTTTCTTTCCTTTTGCTTCCATCCTTGTTTGTCTTTCCTTCGGAACAAATACAAATTCTTCACTGCCAAACAAGCTACTATGTTTAAGAGTAGGCTTTCTGCCATACCATACTTCAAAAGGCGTTGAATCAGGAGTTTAAGTTGAGGAAGTTCTATTCAAAATATACACAGCAGTGTTTACTGCCTCAGCCCAAAGATTTTTCGGTGAATCTCTTGTGTACAGCATAGAACGCGCGCTTTCTACGACCGTTCTGTTTTCTCTTTCCAACCGGGAATTCTGTTCTGGAGTGTACGGCGCAGTCGTTTTGTGTTCAATGCCATGCCTTGAAAAGAAATCGCGAAAGTCATTGTTAACAAATTCGGTCCCGTTGTCCGAACGTAGAGTTTTTATCATAGTACCGAATTTATATTTGCACAAGTTTGCGTACTGCTTAGAACAATTACAACTGTCCGACTTATGTCTCATAAACATTACTGTACGAAAGGCCGAAGCATTATCTTTAAATTAAATATAATGCCTCGCTCCACCAATTGATGAAGTATTTATGGTACCACCTAGGCTGCAATGAATAAACTCACCTGGTACAGTTTTTCTTCAAACGTTGGTAGGAAAAGAGAGTTTGTGTTGCTTTCCATACTGATAACCTTCACAGAAAAAGTTAACCATATTGGACAAGTCAACACCTTCGAAATTTTTCTTAACCAGCTCACACAGAGATTTGACGTTCACGTGTTCAAGGCGTTCGTGCCACAGTTTTAAAACACCACGCGAAACCATATTTGCTTCCAGGGCAACAATTGTACGAAACATTACTGGGTACAAATTATTTGATTCATGAATCGCATTTGCAACTAATTTATCTCCGTCAAACACTGTAGCGAATTCCTTTTCCTTTATAACTGTAAAGCCTTTCTTTGTTAATACTCCTTCTGAAAACAACTTTCTACACAGGTTTGGAACATATAAAACATTTTCAATAGTCAACTCATACCATTCTCCATCGATGAGTTTCTCTATTTTAATGGTACCGATACCTTTGATTTGCAACTCTTGACTATTAGCAACGATGACGTCATTCTCTCTATTGATTTCTTTAAAATCATGAAAGAACACGCGGTGATGAGTCATATGTTTAGATGCTCCACTGTCCATTAACCACTTTTCTTCATTGTTTCAGCTAGTGTCAAAAAGCTCAACAAAGCATTTTGCCTTTCTACATTAAACGCCGTAGTATTCTGTTTTTACTTTTGATCGTTGTTGGTCTTCTTGGCACTGCGACAGTTACGAGAAAAGTGACAAAAAAGTAAAAATAATTTCAACCATTTATTTTGTACCAAAGTAATTGTTAATGTTATAGACAAATTAAATAAACAAATGCATATCTTAGCCTTTTCACGCTCTAAAGATTGCGTTCCAACGAACAATAATTATTGTTGATTTTAGGAACAATTTTATTTCCAAAATCTGCGATTTCATCATTTTTGAAGAGATCACAACATTCGACAATAAAAACAGTAAAGTTTTAGTAGCTTTAAAAGCGGTGGCGCACTCTTCAAAACACATAATTGCTGATTTTAAGTCACATTGTTTTGAAAATAAAAAATTATTGTTCGCTGATGAAGTTTCATATTGGAAGAATTTCTTCGTAATTTTAACGTACACGGAGAAAATTTGTTCATTAAAATTTACCCAATTAGTTAGGTAAATGGAGGACATTACTGCATTCAGATAAAGTTTACAATTATTTTAGGATTTAATACAAAACAGAACTGTAAATAATACAAAAGTGTTATGTAAAATCTCAAGTCCAAAAGTGAAAATTCTGATATGTACCCTTGTAGCAATGTCTGCCTTGTATGATAGAGGCCAGAGTCTGGTTCAGCATCTGCTCCCTCTAGTCGACCAGACTGGCGGGAGAAATGATTAGACCAGACGAAAAACAGAATCTGGTAAATAAAGGAACCAGATTCTGGTATTTAGTTTGAACACTAGTATTTAATGTAGAATATAAATAATGAAATTGAAAATCTAGCAATCGGAAATTTGAACGATTCACAAGTATGACCAAATATGCAAGCATGCAAGCTTATACGACCACAGGTTATGTTTTGAATATTTCAGTGTGTTGCCTGGAATGTTGTGACGTCTGCGCAAGATATTATCCCAGAAAGGGCTCAAAGATTGTGTAAAACTATTACAGAAACCTATTTAGTACCATTTTATGTTATTTTAATTTTTTCTGGTGTATATCATAACCAGTCAGGGCCAGGATCTGCTACACCAGACTATGGTGCTAGAACAGCACGCCCAAGCGGAACCAGCCGGGAGCCAGGCTGCAAACAGATTCTTCTTTTTCTGGCGCCCAGCTTGCGCCAGTCTGCAGTTATCTTGCTAATAGGGTAATAATTGATATAGGGTTGTATTATTTTAATACCAGTATATTATAAAATAACGCGAAGTATTGTAAATTTTTATCAAATGAATGATTTACCCAGATAGCAATATGCCCGCCAACTGCAAGCGATCTGCCGGCCCGCGGTCCGATCGATCGGACAGACGTGCCGGCAGATATGCACCTTAATGTGCACACCACGGAGTAATAATAAGGAGACCGATCTCCGTACATTCGTTCTGACTGTTGTAACTGTACATCTATTGCCGAGCTCAGACGTTTTTAATCAGCACATCATGACCATTTGGTCCTGCGCACTGTGATCTGCTATCTCCTTTTCTCCCGCGAGAAGTGTGCGAGTGAGCGCCAGTCAATGCATGCCCACGACAACCACTCCGTGATGATAACAACGCCAGCAAATTGAGGCTATATGAATGTTTTGCAACTTATGGCAAAAGTTTTTGCAAAGAAGTTAATAAGTGCAATTTGGAAAATCAAATAATCAATTGCAAAGTTGACCTGTTGTGTTCCCAAGTGCCAAACATCCTACTGGAACAAAAGTACGAAAGGAATAACACTTTGGTGTACATTTCCGAAGATTTGGAACATAAATTTTAGGAGCTCTTTGAGCATTTTCAAAAGTTTCACAAGAACGAAAAAAATTGTTTAGATTCCTAGAAAAATTGAAAATGATTTTTTATTCTGAAAAATCAATTTTAAGGGAATATTTATAAAGATTTTCCGAATTGTACAAAAAATAATCTGGAAGATTTTAAGGCAATTTTGTTTATTTTGCAGGATTAATTAAAAGTTGCAGAAGCAATCTGAATCATTTAAAGAAATATCTAGAAGTTTTGAATAAATTTAAAAGATAATTTCAAATTTGAAAATATTTAAAAAAAATGTAATGTAAAATGTAGCTTTTGTAGGATTTTCACAAACTTCATGATAACAAAAAATTTTATTTCAGATTACTGCGAGAATTTAAAGTGATTTTTCATTTTTTTTAATTTTTAAGGGAATACTTAAAAACATTTCAAACAAATGAAAGTGTATAAATAACGATTGAACAACTATTAATCTATAGACATACAATTAAAATAATTTAACTTTTAATTTTAAAGTGTTCACTTAAATATTAATAATATTTACGGGAATGTAACCTCAGTTTTCAGTTGTCATTAAACACGGCGCTCATCGCACACTTCTCGCGGGAGAAAAGGAGATAGCAGATCACAGTGCGCAGGACCCAATGGCCATGATGTGCTGATTAGGAACGTCTGAGCTCGACAATAAATGTACAGTTACCGCAGTCAAAACTCGTGGCGCTTTCTACTAGTCCGGGAGCCAGCTGCCATTTTTTATGACCAAAACTAAGAAAGCTGAGATTTTCCTCTATGGTTCATTTAGTATTACTACTAAACGAAGTAGCCGTCAGCTTGCGCATTTGCGGTGGGTTTAGCCGCGGCAGCCACCCACACACGTATAATTATAATAAGAAAAACTAATATGAAGAAAGCTGAGACTTTCTTTGTATGTTTACTATGATGTAAATAAACGGAAAAAAGTAATCAGCTGACATTATGGTGGGGGGTTGTACGTCAGCTTCCCGTCCATACATGCGAAAAACATGCGCTGAATAAAATTATACTATGAAAGCTGATATTTGGGGAAGTAATAGTTAACTTTAACAGTTTAACGAAAAAAAAAGTTCGCTTAGTTTTTCGCGGTAGAAAAGTGCTCAGCTGACGACTTAAAGATCCGGCGGATCGCTACGCGCTTGGGCGCGTGGCACCCTTTACTGAATCAGCTGAGCATTTTTCCACTACGAAAAGCTCAGCGGACGATTTTTTTGTGTGTAACTGTTACAGATAACTATTAGTTTACGAAGTTTTAGCTTTCTTGGTTTCCGATATCTATAGATTTTTATTAATGAAATAGTGAGTAAATGCGCGCGGGCTCGCTGCACCTAACTCACTCAGCAGCTTATCCTCTGACGCTCAGTTTTACCTCTAAATATGTATACATGACAATATCAGCAGTAAATACGTGCACATCAAAATATAAATAATAAACATATAAACATGCAAATGCCAGAAGTAAACATTTATGGATACAGAGGTCTATTTCATAATGGCCGTCATAATGCTCGGTAACATGAGCGTTATAAGTAATCGAAAGATTGAAATATCTATGGAAGTCGGTGTCGGCAATAAACAACGCTTTATTAATATTAGCTAATTATATAAAACATTAGGCCCACAACTGAGCGCAGCACTGCCGGTTTTCAAAGCTTTTACTGGCTACGATTACAATCCTTCCTTTTTCAAGAAAGGGAAGAGCCGTCCATACAAACTATTGCATAACTCTGTAGTATACATTGATAGTTGCATCAAGCTAAGTAAAGCACCTGACGAAGAGTTGGAGAGCACGTTTACATCAATTGAAGAATATGTTTGTCGACTTTACGCTTTAAAAAAAATTAACAGTGTAAACGAAGCAAGAGCTGCTATGTTTGTAAAAACGTACAACATCTTGGACAACGATGACATATTTCGTCTGCCAGCAAAGAATATCGACGGGTCAGCTCTGCCGCCTTGCAAAATCGGGCTGCACCAACATTTGCTTCGGACGACGTACATCGCGATGCAGTAAAGGGTGCCACGCGCCCGAGCGCGTAGCGATCCGTAGGATCTTCAAGTCGTCGGCGGAGCACTTTTCCACCGCGAAAAACTAAGCGAACTATTTTTTTCGATAAACTGTGAAAGTTAACTATTACTTCTCCAAATATCAGCTTTCATAGTATAATTTTATATAGCGCATATTTTTCGCATGTATGGACGGGAAGCTGACGTACAACCCCCCACCATAATGTCAGCTGACTACTTTTTTCCGTTTATTTACATCATAGTAAACGTACAAGAAAGTCTCAGCTTTCTTCATATTAGTTTTTTTAAATTATAATTATACGTGTGTGGGTGGCTACCACTGCAACACCCACCGCTACCATGGAAGCTGACGTTCACTTCGCTTATTAGCAACACGAAATGAACGCTAGCCGAAAATCTCAGATTTCATTAAATGTGTCACTCAAAATGCCAGCTGGCTCCCGGACTATACAGCATGATCGGTCTCCTTATTATTACTCCGTGGTGCACACCCTTGATGTCTATATGCCCGCCCGACAGGCGATAAAATGCAGGCTAAATGTGCGAGTAGATTAAATTTAAAAAAATCTTTTTTAATATAAATAAAATAAAATTTTCCAAATAGCACGAAAGGTAATGAAATTCTGCGTATAATAATATAAAGTCCAATTTGAAAGAAAAATTTCAATATTAAAAAAAGATATATCTTTTTATAATATTGACATTTTTCTTTCAACTTGGACTTCATATTATTATACGCAGAATTTCATTACCTTTCGTGCTAAATAAAAGTAGAATGTGTTTAAAAATAGACGTATAAAGATGCGGGTGATGAAAAAACATCGGACGGCACTGGACAACTGACTTCGAACTTCGAGGCGGGAGATCCCCGAAGACTAATGTCTGAAAACAAGGTTGAATTTATAACGAAAAAATATGAATTTTTTACATAAATAATTGAATTTCTCATAAAAGAGAAAATGTTTCTAACAAAATAAGTGAATTTTCAACTTGAAAAGATCAATTTTCTAGTCAAAACGAAGTAGCTACCTTTGTTGTTGTAAAAAAATATTTTTACAAAAAAAAAACATATTTTCAATAAAATTTGTTCAATTTTCAACAAAAGAAATAAACTTTTAACTAAAATAATGCATCTTCAAACAAAAACAAATAAAAAACAACATTTCACCAATTACGTAAATTTCCAACCAAAAAGATGAATTTTCGATGAAAAAAAGACAAATTTTCAATTAAGAAATAAATTTTAAACACAGAATAGAATAGTTTAATTTTCAGATAGAGAAATAAGTTTGTGAGCAAATAAAATTAATTTTTAACAGAATAGTTAAATTTTCAACCAAAAAGATGTAATGGCTATCAAAAAAATCGAAAAATGGAGTATATTTAGATTTTTAGTTGGACAAATTAATTTTGAAATTTGTATCTAAAGGAGTTAATTTTCAATATAAAAAATAATTTTCAAATGTAGAAATGGAAATTTTAACCAAGAAGATTAATTTTCTACAAAAAAAAAAATAATTTTTAGAAAATACACGAATTTTTCGTCAACATTTTACATTTTTAATGGAATTTTCAACCCAATAGTTGCCTGTTCAACCAAACAGGTTGAAAATTACCAGGAAAAAATAAATTCTCAGCTAAATGGATGAATTTTTCATCTAAAAAACATACATTTTTGACAAAATATAGAATAGTTTAATTTTTAGTTAGAGAAATAAGTTTCTAAGCAAATAAAATGAATTTTCAACTGAACAACTGAATTTTTTACCAAAAAGATTAAATTTTAATGTGAAAGAATCTCGATAAGAAATTGAGTTACAAAATAGATAAATCTTCAACTGAAAAAGCTAAATTTTCAACAAAAAATATATTACTTAAATTTTCAGATAGAGAAATAAGTTTCTTAGCAAATAACTTTAATTTTCGTCGAAGTATTTAAATTTTCAAAGAAACAAATGAATTCTCTACCAAAAAGATCAAATGTCTATAAAAAAATTTCAAAACAAAATCGAGTTGACTTTTTAGTTGAAAAAAAAAATTATCATCAATAAAAAAAACTAATTTTCCACCAAAGTAAAGAATTGTAAGTGGAAAAAGTTTTCATTCATATTTAATTCACTTGAGGAATGTCCTTTCTATGATAAGGAAACTTCTGTAAATCATGTACCACGTTCTCAAATAATATAAGATTTTCTGTAAAAAAAAACTCAGATCCTCCCATATATGTACGGGCTCTCATTTTCCTAAGATGGGTTGGAACCTCCCTGTTGACTGCGACTGCGGGGCTGAGCTGAGAGACTTGCTACGGAAGCGCCTAGAAATCCTCAAGGGAGAGTTGAGACACGGGGTACTCAAGTTCTGATTGGTGCCGCTGTACCGGAACCCGCTATTCTAAAAATGGCACGATTTTCAAATAGAGTGTTCGTTCCTCAACAGATTTAATACAAAATAAAGATAATACTCTTGAATTAAACATTGAAAATAAACAAAATGTTATTAAATATCACTTTCAGACATATGTATTATGCAAGTTCCCATAAATAATATTTGTTAAATGAATACATTTTGTAGGTTGGAAGCAAAGCTTTGGTTCGATAAGGTTATTCATACAAAGAAAGTAATAATAAGTTGTATAAGAGGATGAAGATTTGTTCAATTTCACAAAAGCAGTGTTAATTAATTTTCTTTTCCTCACTGGTGAACTCTGAAATAATGCTGGAATTGCATCTTTCATGATTTGTAACTTGCTTTCCAATCTGCTCGATTGATATTCTGAATCCACGATTCTCGAAGTTTGGGATCACGCGGAATTTGTTTCTAGAAAAACCCGTTTTTAGATGAATTATTGCAGTATAAAATACAGCAATTTACCATTTTTCAAAACACTTATATCTCACAAAAATATTGTCAATATTTTTCGTTGGAAAGTAGGTTATACACAACCTCACACAACGCTCGCTCGCGTGCTGTCACGTATTGCGCTACACGTCATTTTTTAAACTTTTCGCGCCACAGTGAAATATCAAGTTCCGGTACAGCGGCGAGCATTGGAGGGGGAAACGTGTCTCAAGTCTCCCTATAGAGGATCTCTAGAAGCGCCTATCGGCCACCTTCAGACACTAGAGTGTGTTCTGCTCGAAACAACGCAACCCAAGCGAGTGTCGCGAGTGTCGCGAGTGTCGTGAGTGTGTTACGTTTCGCGCAGGTCTCATGGCTGCGAAACTCCCTCTCATTGGTGGTTCGTGCTGTTGATTAAATTATTGGAATAAACCCGGGAATTATTTGAAATAAAAAACGTAAAATATTTATAGTTGAAATAAAAATATATATTGTCGAACTTTAAACAAAGTTAGGCAAATCCGGATTACAAATTCAAATCTAATATTCGAAAAAAGAGCCTGAGTCAAATAACGAACCGAACTCTAGGCTGTCAAGAATTGATCTCCTTTGCTCTGATCTGTATCATCCAGCATCCACCCTCGCCTTCTTCGTGGTCCCATGACCGCAACCTCGCTGCTCCCACTCCTTACACAGTCGTACACTCCCTCACACACACATATCTCACGTACAATTTTTCCCATACCTCTAAATGCTGATTCATGTGAGATGAAACTCACCATCTCCACGTGATTTCTTCGAAAACCTAGATTTGAAACTACGTCGCCCCAAAAGTCACAGTACTTGAGCCTGTCGCCAGTTTATATGAACATTCGCGGTCCCTAACGTCCGGATATTGCCTTTCAAATTAACCTTAGTATATACAAAGAACACTTATAATCTAAAGCGTTATAATAACCTACTTTGGTACATGAAAGAATGCAGATATTTCAATATAAACAATTTTTCAGTCATTCGTGTTCTTAAAATTGATTACATCTAGAATAAATTTACGACATCCTTTCTTAAATGGAAATATTAAATACTCGCTACGTGACAAGAAATACATTTTCTCAACACTCGTATATTTTCAAAAGTTTCTTAGAATAATATCAATAATTAATGTTCAATCGAGCGACTTTTATAGAGCTATTACTTTCGTCGCATATGAGAGTTTATTTATCTCTTAAAATTCTACGTCTTATAATCGATTATTTTTGTCCGAGACCGCTCAAATATCAGTCAAAGTCTTAAAATTGGAATATTTCATATAAATTTATCGCATCTGTGCAAATTTAATTTCTCCCGCACTAGCAGGTGCTGCACTCTTTGTGCAGAAACGAGTGAGATTTAGTCACTCGTAACACTTTCCCCTTTATATAAAAGATTTTTCGAGAGAAAATATCTTTTTCACTATTAAACCTAAAATTTTATTATATTTATAGGTCTGCATATATATATTTTTATATCTATTTTACTTTCAAATTCATCCAGCTGTATAGTTAAGATTCTCCCCTAAAATATCATAAGTTCGATATTTGATAAACACTTATATATGTATCCAGTACTATATTATTGATTCGTGTTTAAATATATGTCAAAATTGGTTAAAGTCAATAAGTTATCAATAAATTTCAATTGATAATAATATATTTGAATAAAGCTTTATTAACAGCGTTTTACAATATAATTTTTATAGCGTACTCATTTTATAAATACAGAAATATGCATTCTGCCTTTTACTTCTTAAAAGATTTGTTCTTTTAGCTAAAAAAAATCTTAACGTAAACTATCTAATTTCATGTGATATAAATGTTGTTTATTATATATCCTGTTTTTTTAAATTTTATTTTCAACTTTCTTTCATATTCCGCTTCCTCTATCCCCTTAAAAATGAAAATAAAATTCAAAAGTAGTCTATTGGGCTTGAACTTTAAATTTTCCCTTCCTCTTAAAAAAAAATCATATGATTATATATAATTTCTAATTTTGCGTTGCTGAGTTGTTCCTCCGGTGAACTCTATGACATTGGGGTCTTAATCTATTCATGTGGACTATTTTAAATTTTCCCCATCCTAATTTTAACTCGACATTGAAGTCATCAAATATTTGTGTTATTTCACAGGGTCCTTTATCGTCATATTCTGAGTCTAATTTACCAACTCTAGCGTCTTTTTGCAAATAGACCATTTCTCCTACTTGAAAATTTTGAACATTCAATTTCTCGTCATAGTATTTCTTAGATTTCTCTTTAGCTAGCAACAATCGGTCTCTGGCTAGACTTTGAGTTTCAGCCAATTTTTCGTTCAAAGTTTTTAGGAAATCGTAATATGTAAATGGGATTTCCGCGTTAGTAAATTCGCTTGGTATAACAGCCTTTTTCCCAAAGATTAATTCATGTAGGGTAAGCCCCGTGCCCTCATGTATAGATGTATTGTACGAAAACAAAGCAAAGCGTAACCATACGTCCCAGTTCGCTCTCTCACAATACATTTTTAGATACTGAATTAGCACATGATGGCTTCTTTCTAATGATCCTAGCGATTGCGGGTGAAAGGCGGTAGATTTTATTTGCTTGATTTTAAAAATACGACAAAAGTTGGTCATGATATCACTAATGAAATTACTTCCCTGATCTGAATGAATTGCCTTGGGGCTTCCGAATCTAGTTATAAAATTCTCGGCTAGAGCCAAAGCAATTGTAGTGGACTCAATGTTCATCAAAGGGATGCCGTCAGCATATTTTGTTAAATTATCCTGAATGGTCAGAATATATTTATTCCCTTTTTCTGTAGTAGGTAAAGGACCCACAATATCGATTTCGACTTTATCGAAGGCTTGAGTCGGAGTATCCGTTATTTTCATTGGCTGTTTAGTTTTTAATCGCACCAGTTTTGCCTTTTTACATTCGTCGCAATTTTTAACGTATTCCCTAACTTGTTCTTGTAGATTGGGCCAATAAAAATCTTGCCTAATTCTGTTGTATGTCTTACTACACCCTTTATGCCCTCCCACGACCGCCGAGTGATACTCTGCAATTATTTTGGGCCGATCCTCTTCCCGTGGTATTTCTATTTCACCGTAGCAAATTGTTATTTTATAATCTCTCTGTCCGAATATTTGTCTTAATTCTTGCTCAATAGAATCCCATTTTATTTGATTCATACCGTTGCCTATACGCGAAATACTAACAGAACGTATTTTTAAATAGTCCATCGCGTTTTTTAATCCTCGAAGAGCTTTTGAAACGTGTGTAATGAATGGTTTTGAATCGAATGTTTCTTTAATGATTAAATTAAAAACACATTGATAATCATATTTATAAACAAGCACATTTCCTACTTGAAGATCCTCGGCAGACTCGCGTTTTAAGTCTTCATATTTAAACCGATTTCCTTCTATTAACTCCCTATTCGTTTCAGTCGTAAGCTTGCAATCTGCAGGGATGAACTGCACTAAATGATCGTTTCTCATGTACAGTTTCTCCTTGCAAACCTTCAAGCATGACATCACCGAATTTGGGGATAATAGTTTATCCTTGTCAAAAGGCTCCTGTGACGAATTTATGGATGGTAACTGGGTCTCATTTAAAAGGGGTGATTCTTCTGTATTATCTGGGGCAGGTTCGATTTCTTCTACAGGATAACAACGGTGATGGGGGAGGACTACTTCCATTTCACTGTCCATGATAAATTGTTGCTTGAATTTACAATTATCACACTTCTGATAAATGATATCCTTTATTCTACGAGCCGATTTATCTTGAGAAAAAATATTAAATTTTTCTTTTTCAAAATTTACTATGCTTTGAGAGGAAAGGGTACAAGGTTGTTCGTTCCTGGAATAAGGAGTGACCTTTAAGGAAATTTCTGTTTCGTTTTCGTCAGTAACTGTGTCCACTGAATCAAATTCTTGGTCCTTCGTATAATAATTCTGTATGACCTCCGCGATTTCGCTCAGTTCGTCACAACTTATACCTTTCTTTTGACCGATCGATTTCGAAAACTGCCGACCTCCCGGGTAAACTGCCGGAATGGCTTCGAAATCGACCATTTGGGTCCTCTGATTCTTTCGACCAATCGACTCTGAAAACTGCCGACCTCCCGGGTAAACCACCGGAATGGCTTCAGAATCGACCATTTGGCTCCTTAAACTCTTTCGACCAATCGATTCTGAAAACTGCCGACCTCCCGGGTAAACCACCGGAATGGCTTCAGAATCGACCATTTGGGTCCTTAAACTCTTTCGACCAATCGATCCTGAAAACTGCCGACCTCCCGGGTAAACCACCGGAATGGCTTCAGGATCGACCATTTGGGTCTCACTCTCATCATCGAAGTTCTCTCCTTCACTGGCTGTTTCGAACTGATCTTCACCGCTAGTGTCAGGTGATTCAGAATTTTTCAAAATTGTACAAAGATTTTTATTTATATCATGCTTATTTCTCTGAAAAAAATCAGTCTCATTGCCCAAAAATCCTTCTTCAATTATACAATTAATTCTTTTACAATCTGTACATTCGTCATTGTCACTGTAAGGAGAGCACAACGCGGATGGTTGATCCTGCAGTATCAACACCCTGCGACTGAGCTCGATGGATGAGTCTAAGGGATCAAGGTCATCATTAGGCGGGGGATCAAAATTAACATCAAAATTTGTCTGTTCCTCCTCCATCGGATTTCCCGACAATGCGTCAGCATTTGTATTTGCACTTCCTTTTTTGTATACTACGTCATATTCATATTCGCTTAACCTCAACCGCCATCTTAATAATTTTGAACCCGGATTTTTTATGTTGTGCATCCAAACGAGGGGTCTGTGGTCGGTTATAAGTATAAATTTTCGCCCGAATAAATAAGGTCGAAAGTTCTCAACACTAAATATGATCGCGAGGAGCTCTTTTTCTATAGTTGAATAATTAACCTCGGTATCACTCAACGTTCGGGAGGCATATGCTACTGGTAAATCCCCACCTATAGGTCCCTGACTTAAAATCCCTCCTATTCCATAACTGGAAGCATCGCAGGACACCACAAAAGGTTCGGAAAAATCAGGATAACACAAAAGGGGTTGTTCACACAGTATATTTTTCAATTGATCAAAGGCCCCCTGCTGCGATTCAGTCCAATTAAAACGAACCCCTTTTTTCAACAGGTAGCTTAATGGCTTTGCTATTGTTGAAAAATTCATAATAAATCGACGGTAATAGCCAACGAGTCCCAAAAATTGTTTATTGGTTTTAGTATTCTTTGGCCTCGGAAAGTTGCGTACTGCCTCAACCTTTTTGGGATCCGGACGAACCCCATCGCGCGATATAATGTGGCCCAGGTATGCAACTTCCTTTCGCAATAATTTGCATTTATCAGGTTGCAGAGTGAGTCCAGCTGCTTTTAGACGGGCAAGCAGCTTTCTCAGCTTCTGGGTATGTTCTTCCAGGGAGTTTGCATAGATGACTATGTCATCCATGTAAACAAATAGTTCCACCCCCTGGAGACCAGACAAAACCCTATCCATGAGCCTTTGAAACGTGGCGGGGGCATTCTTCAACCCAAACGGCATCCTATTAAATTGATAGTGGCCATACGGGGTAGAGAAAGCCGTTTTAGCCTTGGAGTCAGGGTGCATTTTTATCTGGTGAAATCCAGAAGCGAGGTCAAGTACAGAAAAGTATTTGGCTCCGCCCAGTTGATCCAATATGTGGGTTATATTGGGTAAGGGGTAGGCGTCACTAATAGTCTTTTTATTCAACTTTCGATAGTCAATGACCATTCGCCATTTTTTATTTCCCTGCGAATCGGCCTTTTTAGGTACGATCCACACAGGGGAATTATAAGGAGAGTCTGAATCTTCTATGATTTTGGATTGCAATAACTCTTTAGTTTGATTCAAAATCTCCTCATTCAAGGCTTGAGCCGGCCGATATTGCCTCTCGAAAGTTGGAGTTTCATCAGTTGTATGAATTTCGTGTTGCAGAACGTCAGTAGCTCCCAAAACATCCCCCTCTAGTTTTACCTGATAGGAATATTCGGCGAAAGGACCGAGTAAACTTGCTTTTTCTTCGTCATTTAAATTTTCAAAATTAAATGACTTTATGACTCTAGAAAATCTTTCACCAATTTCTTTATCCTTTTCGTTCTTGGTTGTCCCCTCAGCATTTCTTTGTGCTGGAGGGACAACTTCAAACTCTTGAAGCTCTACAGGAAGCACGTTCAGTTCAATGTCATGGAGGGTGGAATTGGTAGCAAACACCTTTACTACTCCATTTTGCGGTCTAACTAAATTTTCACCTAAAAATACTCCATCGCCAGTATGTATTCTTTTTAGATATCCCTCACTAATGCCTGCATTAATAACAGGTAATGTTATTAATTTTCTGCACCTAGCTGGGAGGTGAAGCCTTTCACTATTCAAAGGAATAATATTTCCCAATTTTAATTTTACATCCTGGTCAGAAAAAGTCATAGTAGCAGCATTTTCCCTCAAAAATTGCATTCCTAATATTCCACAAGGTGGAATAGGGAAATTTCCTGAAACTAGGTGAAATTCTACATTTCTTTCTTTATCAATTTGTAAAACCACGCTTCCGCGGGTCCTTGTCATACCATTTCCTATGCCTGTCAAAAAATACCTTTGTTTTTTATTGCGGTACAATTTTTTAGTTAAACAACTCTCTTTTAATAAATTTAACTCACTGCCGGTATCAATTAGGAATGAAGCTTTGTTATTATGGAAATTTTTATTGTAAATATTTATCGTTGGCGAATTTATGATCCCTTGTTTCCCGATGGTGAGGACGACTCGTTTGCTTGACGCGGGAAGAGATTCTTGCTGCTCGCTGCTGCGCCCTGCAGACGAGCACCCCTGGAGTTTAAGGTTTGCGAATTGGTACGAGGGTTATTCTTAAATTTTTTATTTGATTCTAGTTCCTTTTCAGCTTCTTCGGCCCTTCGCTTATAGCACTCTTCTGCCCTATGTCTTCTTCCCCTACAATAACTACACCTGTCTTCATTTTGCCCTTCAGCTTCTTCGGCCCTCCGCTTATAGCAATCTTCTGCCCTGTGCCTTCTTCCCTTACAATAACTACAACTTTCTTCGTTTTGCGCTTGATATTGCGTTTTGTTAGAATTCAATGCGTAGGGAAAGATATCGCGTTTCGTCTCACGTGGGCAATTTCGTGCTATGTTTCCCTCTTCTCTACAGTTATAACATTCTACACCCCTACGTTTTTCAGGGGGTGGCGCGGGGTTTTCGTTAATTCGATACATTTGTTTGGGATACGAGCTACTTTGTGCATCCCTAACAGTATAACCGGTTTCAACTCTGGTTTCATTGCTAGCATACGATGAAATTTCCGAAGGGACCCCCCGCAACCTTTTGTGTTGGGCTAGGTCACGTTCTGCTTCAATAGCAGCATTTATAGCCTCCTGCAAATTAGTAGGATGAGCCTGTCTTACACGGGCCTCAAGTTCACCCTCTAATCCCAACCTAAAGCAAGTAGCCACTTCAACGTTATACTCGTTGATTTTTATAATTGCAACTTCAGGCAACGACTGTTGCTCGGTTATTTCAATCATTTTGTTGAGTAATTCACGTACTCTTGCACCGTATGCTATTATATTTTCTCCCTTTTTTTGACTAATATGAGCAATCTCGGACTGGATCTGAAAGAGAGATTTGGGTTTGCCGAACGCCTTTTCCAGTGAATCTAATAATTCATTAAGCGAAGTGTACTCTTTGTTTTTAATGTAGAGCTCTGCCTCTCCCTGAATTTTACTCTATAACATTTTTATGAATAATGATCGAAGACCCAACGCGACATTTTGTTCGGCAAATCGACATTCGCGGGCAAATGATTGCACAGAAATATTTCGTCCCGAAAAAGCAGGAATAATGTCAACGAGAACTTTCAATGCAGTATAGTCACTACTTTTAATGAGTGAAACTCCATCCTGAAGGGATGTTGAGGAATGTGCTCTATTATTTAATCTTTGAGATTCAGAATCCCTCCTTTCTATTTCTTCCGATCGCAAAGGATTTTGGCTCATTTGCAAAATTTGTTTTGCGATTTCCGCAATAGCAGTACTACTAACAGTACTGACTAGTGGGCCCGTAAAATCTGAACCAGCACTACCCTCCTCTCTCTCAGATCCATTAACCTGCCTATATCCCTGAATCTCTCCTCCATTCACACTTTGAGGGTGAGTAACGGTATCACTTATAGCGCTCGCTGCATTGCTGAGTTCAATCGCTTCAACAACCTGTGCCGACGGCCGCCCCCGGGTCCGATTTGACACGCGAGGTGCAGGCGCCGATACTGGTTTTGTTGTTCTATTTTGATTTTTCCTCGGAGCCATTTTTTTTTAAATTGAGAAAAATTACCGAATAGGAAAATTATTAAACAAAATATTATGTAGTTATTTAATTCATATTATTCATATTTGGCCACAAATTAAGAAATTCAAAATTTTAATCTAAATTGTTTCGTCTTCAAATAAATAATTCAATCAAAACATTAATCAATGTAATTGATTCGCCCAATTCTATTTAATTTCAAGAGATATTGTATTAAATTAGAGCAAACATTCTCTTTTACTTCTTTAATTTTTCAATAAATCTCAGTCAATAAAGTACGTACTAATCTTAATAATTTAATAATTCTACTGTTTTCACCATTTTGAAACACAATTCCACATTAAATTTCATCAAAAAGAAATGATTCAACCCAGCAATATATATATATATATATACATGTATTAAAATTAAAAATATCGCATCAACATAAAATTATCGCTATCAAACCTTGAGTTGATCAAGTCGCTCGATGAGAAAACCTGAAAAAGAAATGTGCGAAAAAATATCGCAATTAACTTTCGCACTATGTCACTATCACTGTAATCCTCAGGATGGTTCACATCAGCTGACTCTCAGGAAATCTGCCGGTGATCCCCAGGAACTGCCGGTGATCCTCAGGAACTGCCGCTGATCCTCAAAGAAATCCCATGTCCTTCAAAAGTCCCACGGTGGACCCCCTCTATGAGAGGAAGTGTTTTTGTATCACTTTCTCTCCCTGTCTTTTCTGACCAAGCTACTCGATCCACCTGGCAGTAATATTAAAGACAGGTTAAGGTGAAAGGGTCATTTCCAACGAAGAATCCAAAAGCTGGTCCACTGGTCCCGCGATGTCCACCAAAGGTCACTGAGCCGCCGGTGCTCCCACGATGTCCACAAGAGAAATTCAGAAAACCATAGATGATCTCTTTTACAATGTCCATTTCATTTAGAGAGTCATCTGGTTATCGCGCCTCGAAAATAAGAGTTTTTATTTTTCTTCACACTTAAATTTCAGTTTTTTTTTCTTCACTTTTTTTTGTTTAAATATACTGGAAGTCACTTCACTCGCGAGCGCGGCGCGATTCACGAAGAGTACCTTGAATTTAAGTTAAAACAATGTTATTCACTCGCGATTGTTTGTAATAAAAATGTTCAAAAATTGTTTATGTTTTTCCCGGTTTAAACAGCAAATCCCACCGAACTGTCACCATGTTACGTTTCGCGCAGGTCTCATGGCTGCAAAACTCCCTCTCATTGGTGGTTCGTGCTGTTGATTAAATTATTGGAATGAACTCGGGAATTATTTGAAATAAAAAACGTAAAATATTTATAGTTGAAATAAAAATATATATTGTCGAACTTTAAACAAAATTAGGCAAATCCGGATTACAAATTCAAATCTAATATTCGAAAAAAGAGACTGAGTCAAATAACGAACCGAACTCTAGGCTGTCAAGAATTGATCTCCTTTGCTCTGATCTGTATCATCCAGCATCCACCCTCGCCTTCTTCGTGGTCCCATGACCGCAACCTCGCTGCTCCCACTCCTTACACAGTCGTACACTCACTCACACACACATATCTCACGTACAATTTTTCCCATACCTCTAAATGCTGATTCATGTGAGATGAAACTCACCATCTCCACGTGATTTCTTCGAAAACCTAGATTTGAAACTACGTCGCCCCAAAAGTCACAGTACTTGAGCCTGTCGCCAGTTTATATGAACATTCGCGGTCCCTAACGTCCGGATATTGCCTTTCAAATTAACCTTAGTATATACAAAGAACACTTATAATCTAAAGCGTTATAATAACCTACTTTGGTACATGAAAGAATGCAGATATTTCAATATAAACAATTTTTCAGTCATTCGTGTTCTTAAAATTGATTACATCTAGAATAAATTTACGACATCCTTTCTTAAATGGAAATATTAAATACTCGCTACGTGACAAGAAATACATTTTCTCAACACTCGTATATTTTCAAAAGTTTCTTAGAATAATATCAATAATTAATGTTCAATCGAGCGACTTTTATAGAGCTATTACTTTCGTCGCATATGAGAGTTTATTTATCTCTTAAAATTCTACGTCTTATAATCGATTATTTTTGTCCGAGACCGCTCAAATATCAGTCAAAGTCTTAAAATTGGAATATTTCATATAAATTTATCGCATCTGTGCAAATTTAATTTCTCCCGCACTAGCAGGTGCTGCACTCTTTGTGCAGAAACGAGTGAGATTTAGTCACTCGTAACAAGTGTTGGCATATATGAAGCGGCTCGAGAAATGCAACCCAATCGAGTGTGGTGAGTGTTACCAATCTCAATGCAACCTACTCGCGTGTCGTCAGTGTAATCCAGGGCCGGCGGATTATGTGGGTAAGGTGGGTACCAGTCGAAAAATAAAGTTTCCAAGGTAAGTTAGATATAATTATATAGATAAATTAATTAAAACAGTTAAGCATTGAAATATCTTTGTTTGGTAATTTGAGGCTTGATCAAGTCTTTGTTCCTATATTAGATATTTGGAGAAGATATACTTATATACATATTTCGTGCGTAATATCTGTAAAGAATTTTATTTTTTCATGATTTTTATAGATTATTATTATTATTTTAACTTATTTTTTACTTAAGACTGTTGGAGCAACGCGCAAAAAGTCATTTCGAAAATTCCATTTTGTGGCCGCAAAAATACACGGTTTTAAGTGTCGTTTAGCAGGGAAGTTTTTCTCGATGTGAGGAATTGGGCTTAGTGTCTGTTTTTTGAAAAAAAATTAATTTGTTTGGCTAAAATGGAAAAGTTTCGGCTATAGGGTTAAGCTTTAGGTTGGGTTAGCCGAAACTTTTCCATTTTAGTCAAACAAATTAGTTTTTTCGAAAAAACAGACACTAAGCCCAATTCCTCACATTGAGATAAACTTCCCTGCTAAACGACACTTTCGAGGCCTCAAAATGAAATTTTCGAAATGACTTTTTGCGCGTTGCTCCAACAGTTTTCAGTAAAAAATAAGTTATGATAATAATAACAACAATAATCTATAAAAATCATGAAAAAATAAAATTCTTTGCCGATATTACGCACGAAATATGTATAAAAGTATATCTTCTCCAAATATCTAGTATAGGAACAAAGACTTGATCTAACCTCAAATTACCAAACAAAGATATTTCAATGTTTAACTGTTTTAATTAACAAACATATTTCAATGTTTAACTGTTTCAATTAACAAAGATATTTCAATGTTTAACTGTTTTAATTAATTTATCTATATAATTATATTTAACTTACCTTGGAAACTTTATTTTTCGACTGGTACCCACCTTACCCACATAATCCACCGGCCCTGGATTACACTCACGACACGCGAGTAGGTTGCATTGATATTGGCAACACTCACCACACTCGATTGGGTTGCATTGCTCGAGCCGCTTCATGTATGCCAACGCTCACGACACTCGCTTAGGTTGCGTTGTTTCGAGCAGAACACACTCTAGTGTCTGAAGGTGGCCGATAGGCGCTTCCGTAACTTGCCCTACCTCCTCTTTGTGTGCCCTCATCTCTCTGAGGGCCGTCCTTCTTTTCTTGGATTTCTTGATCGAAATTTCCCGGGTATATCCCCTGAAGAGGTTGACATTAATGATCTCCTGTTTGAACCGGATGGTGAAGTAATAAGCGAGATGGGTGGGTTTTTTAGTAAGGGTAATGTTATTTTGTAACTACTCTGATGGATCTTTTTGTAGAAATATTTTCCCTTTATACTTTTCCTTCCTACACATATCTTCCTCTCCCTGATGTATATGTTACAGGCAAAGTCCGAAGTGCCGACACACCGCAGTCTGCCTAGGCCCTTCGCGAATTGCCTGAGCAGTGTCTGGCCAAGTCCGAAGTAGCACTTTCACTTCGGACTCTGCCTAGGCAAATCGCGAAGTGCCCGACAGGCCAGGCAAAGTCCGGAGTAAGAATAAAACCTTTCGGGTTTACTTTTTCCGCTGCACAGTGCGCTGGCTCGGGAGTTTACAATTCAAAATAGTTTACAGGTCGCAATTGTGAATGGATTTAAACGTTTTTTTTAGAGATGATCAGCAATAAATTTGTAAGAAAGCTTATGGAGTATATTTATCAATTTTTGTTTCAGTATAATTATTTATTCAATGCAATTTTTTTTCTCTAAAAAAAAATAATAATCTCGATAAGTATCATATTTAACTTAGATGTACTTAGAAAACATAAATAATTCATTTTTAATATTTTTATTGTTCTTTAGTATAAATAATTTCCGAATTCAAGCCTTTTCAGGAAAAACCGATTATTTAAAGCGCATTTACGGACTATATATTCAATTCAAGTCACCAGTCTATTATTTGTAATAATTAGATTATTAATTACAATAATAACAACAATAATATAATGGCGTAAAATAATATATAGGCGTAGGGATGTGGCGACCCCATCGCCCGAGAGCTCCGGCTCTTGCAGTCAGCCGCGTTGCTTTGGGCTAACTCCCCAATGCAACGAATTATGCGGTTACGACACAAGTATCGCGCAGTGCCACCCACAATAGGCCTCTCTCGGATGGAGGCCATGGTTCAGTTGGGAGTGGCAATAGGAACGAACCAAGGCGACGACCAGGCAACGACCCCGGACAAGCGCGAGAACATCGATTTAAATGGTCGGAGCAACTAAGGAGGGACCTTCTTACCTGTTGGCAAAGAAGCTCACCGGCGCGGAGAGGATTCATGAAGAGGTTACATGACCGTTGGGGCAATATGCACCCGGAATATGCTCATAAAACGCCTCAGTATTTAAGAGATCAGGTATCCTTCTTGCGAAAAAACGGATATGAAGCTCTTTATCAACAGGAAGAGGAGCAACATCCTCCAGCGAACATTCCACCCGTTCCAGCAAGACCACCTTTGCAGATAGCCGGTAATGCCAGCATGAGAAGTAGGAGATCTATCCACCAAAAAGTCTTCCTCAGGATGGACAAATTAGCTGAAGCTAATACTGCTCTCCGCGATTTGCTCCCTGAAGATGTTAACCTCTGGAATCTGAACTGTGCAGTTTACGAGAAGGCGGTTTCCCTGCTTAGCGACGATAGAAGTAACGATACTTCGGTACGTCTGAGTAAGACACGCGAGCGTATTGCACAGCTTCAGTTCAAAATTGAAACGGAGAGACGGCATGCATCAAATGTTCAGTGTGTGATTAGCTACATAACATCAAATAAAAAGTTCACTCCAAAAGTTAGGGCAATTGCTCGAAACTCGAGGAAAGCAAATCACACGCTGAACAAGTGTAAACTGTCGACCATCAAGCAGCACTGGACGCAAAGAATAAGATGTCTTTCAACAGCGAAACAGCGCCTGGAACGGCGAGTCAAGTGGATTCAAGAAAATTCCACCTTTTCTATTAATCCTTCCCGTCTGTTCAATAAAGCGTCGTGTGTAGTTAAAAATCCGCCTAGTCGAGAAGAGATTCAAGTCTTCTGGGAGCAAGTATATGGAGATACTTATCAGCTAAATGAAGACGCTTCTGATATATCACTCTTTCGTAACTTTTGCCAAAGGCAAAGGTTACAAGGTCCAGAAGAAGAGTGTCCACTAATTACTGCTGAAGAAGTGAAGAAAGTTATCGCTAGAACTAAGAACTTTTCAGCGCCAGGGCCAGATAAAATCAACAACTTTTGGTGGAAGAAGTTTACTTCTACGCACCAACATCTAGCTCGTATATTTACTACTTTCTTAAACGGAGAACAACCCTTCCCGCAGTGGCTAGTGGAAGGACGCACGGTATTGATCCCTAAGACCGGAGATTTGTCAAGTCCAAAGAACTACAGGCCCATAGCTTGTTTAAACACCAGCTACAAGCTATTTACTGGCATCCTCAAAGAGAGGATATTAACATCTATCGAGCCGGTATGGAGTGTAATAGTCGAACAACGTGGATGCAAGAGAGGGCTGGCAGGTTGCAGGGAGAACCTGTTAATAGACAGGTGTATTACTCAGGACTCGATCAGGTATCGACGCAATCTGTCCATGGCTTGGATTGATTACCGTAAGGCATTCGATAACACGAACCATGAGTTACTTATTAAGCTCTTTGAGTGCATGGAGGTGCATCCAAAAATAGTGAGATGCATAAAAGAGCTTATGCTCTTGTGGACGACAAGATTTGCCATAACATCTGACAAAAGACAAGTAACTACAAGCTTTGTCACATATAAGAGGGGGGTCTTTCAAGGAGACTCTCTAAGTCCGATACTTTTCTGCATCTCCCTCTTGCCTCTATCTA
This sequence comes from Andricus quercusramuli, assembly GCA_932178445.1. Classification (NCBI taxonomy): domain Eukaryota; kingdom Metazoa; phylum Arthropoda; class Insecta; order Hymenoptera; family Cynipidae; genus Andricus; species Andricus quercusramuli. Next base: position 41,542 of record CAKNXH010058792.1, on the reverse strand, counting down.
TTGTGCTCCGAGGCAAAAGCTCTGGATACCTATGTGGCCCGCCGAACAGAAGAGAATATAAGGTCAACCACCTTTTATACATGGACGACCTTAAACTCTTTGCTTCCTCAAAAAAGGACCTTAACATCCTTGTAGATGCGGTAAATAGGTATTCTAAAGCGATTGGCATGAGCTTCGGACTGGACAAGTGTGCCTGCGTCCACCTACACCAAGGAAGACTAGAAACTACATCATCCCGTGACGATCAGGATGTTCAACTCATAGGCGGAAATACCATTCAACATCTTGGTATTGGACAAACATATACATATCTTGGAATACCGCAAGCGGAAACCCAAAATGTGCATGATTTAAAAACGGCCCTTGGAAAAAGGTATCGCCAAATGCTCAAAAAAATTTGGGCTTCCGAATTATCTGGAAAGAATAAAATCCAGGCGACCAATATGCTGGCCGTTCCTATACTGCTCTATACGTTTGGTGCAGTAAAATGGAACGTCGATGAGTTGAAGCAACTTGATCGAAGCACACGCAAGATGATGACAATACATCGAAGTCTTTATCCTAGATATTCCGTACCTCGGATATATCTCCCTCGCGATAAAGGGGGTAGAGGCTTGCTAAGCTTGGAGTGTCTTCATCGAAGAAGGGTTCTGGCTACAGCCTGCTCAGTTCTAAAAAGCACGGATTCCCTGATGCGACTTGTACATCAACATGAAGTCGCCAATGCTGCTGTGTTTTTATACCATGCCGCAGATAGGGCCGCAGAGGAGCTTGACCTCCCATTTAATTCCAGCGACACTACACAAGGGCTAGCATCACTAACACCTCTGGTGCTCAAAAGTCGTATACAGGAAGCAGAACATACGCTCCTGCTAAGAGAACATGCTGACAAACCCCTTCATGGTAAGTTCTACGGCATCATACGTAGAGAAGAGCTCTCAATGGGTCTGTGCAACATGTTTCTCAAGTGTGCTGGATTGAGATCGGAGACCGAGGGATTTCTTTTTGCCTGTCAAGACGGCGTCATAGACACCTTAGTTTACCGCGAGCGCATAATGAATGTACCTGTACGCGATACCAACTGCCGAGCGTGCAAGCAAGAGCGCGAAACACTTGGACATGTTCTCAGTGGATGCTCTAAATATGCATGCTACGCGTACATAGAGAGACACAATGCAGCCCCAAAAGTTTTATATTACCATCTTAGGCATTTCTATGGTGTTGATCTATTGCCCGTCTTGCCATACGCCCAGGGGGAGCTCGAGTCAGTTGTGGAAAATGATCAATGTAAGATCTACTGGAATTTCTCATTCTCCACCACTCAATGTATCAGTGCTACGAAGCCTGATATTGTCCTCCAAGATCTGAAAAAAAAGATCATTTACGTGATTGAATTCTCGGCACCAGCCGATGGTAATATCACGGCAAAGGAGGAAGAAAAACGGGCGAAATATCAAGCACTTCTATTCGAGCTGAGTAGACTGTACCAAGGCTACAAAGTCCATCTTATAATTCTCATACTCGGCTGTCTTGGAGGTATGAAAGCTTCATTTATCAGCCAACTCAACAAGATTCCGGCTTGCCAGCGTCAGGCTCATTTCATCGCGAACCGGATGCAAAAGGCTGTTCTTCTGGGATCACTCCATCTGGTCCGTCAACACTGTTCCTCTTAATATTCTACAAAGATTGGTAGCTCTAAAAAAGTATCCAGAGGTGAAACCTTCATCTCCAACTGTCTGGTCTGCCGCGTAAGGTCATCCGCGGCTAGAGACCTGACTCCAAGGAACAGTGTTGCCCGATGTTCTCACGCGTAAATTTCCCGCTCTTGCTTACCTTCTAGGATAGAAGGAGCAGAAGCGGATGACGTACACGTTCCAGTAGCTTTGGGATTGGTTTCTTTAAGGAATCATGATCGAAGCTTCCGGAGCCTACAACTTCTCATAATAATAATACAATAATAATACAACATTATACAATAATTATTAATATAGTTAAATTCATAATAAATTATTATAAATTAATTATTTCATTATTTATTTTATTATTATTAATATTATTATTAATAAATTAATATAATAATTATTCAAAAAATAAAAAAATCCAAAACTAACCAAAAATGCCTTTGAAATATTGGGCTGTAACCATCTTAAGTCCTGGACATTATTTGTCAACAATAACAATAATAAAAATAATATAATATAATAATATAATAACAATAATTGGCAAAGAAAAAATCTGTCTTTGATTGAATATCTGGTTTTTAAATGGTTTATAACAACAATGATTTTAATTATTGAGAGCTTTTAGACACCGAATATCATTTTTAAAATCTAATTCTCAGCAATTACACTTCAAAGCAAAATTTCCTTCCAATGTTGTATTAGTTTCGTAACTAATAGAAAATTTTTCTCCCCACTCTCTCCCATTGCCCTTTTATTTAGGTACTTTATTTAAAACTAATTTACAGACTATAAATTCCATACAAGTCACGAGTCTATTATTTGTAATAATTAGGTCATCAATAACAATAATTGTTTATTGTTGATTTATTTGATGGAAAATGATTCAGTATACGTGTAAAATGCTTTCTATCATAGAAGATATACTATAATTTGTTCTTAACTTTTCAGTAAACAGAGCCAGTAATAGGTGTTTCGTTTAAAAAATTTGTTATTAACATTTAAAATGTTCAATTTGGATATTTCACTCTAAGACAGATTTTTTATTCTTCGCTAAACCGTAGTATCATTGTTTAAAAAGTATTTCAAGATTTATCTCAAAAATTAAAATCATTGTTGTTATAAACCATTTAAAAACCAGATATTCAATTGAAGACAGCTTTTTATTTGTTATTGTTATATTACTATATCATATTATTCTTATTGTTGACAATTAATGTCTCAGGCTTGAGATGGTTACATTCGAAGGCATTTTTGGTTAGTTTTGGATTTCTTTTGAATAATTATTATATTAATTTATCAATAATAATATTAACAAATAATAAAATGAATAATAAAATAATTAATTTACAATAATTCATTATTAATTTAATTATATTAATAATTATTGTATAATGTTGTATTATTATTGTATTATTATATTATTGTTGTTATTATTGGCTTGAATTCGGAAATTATTTATACTGAAGAACAATACAAATATTAAAAATGAATTATTTATGTTTTCTAAGTACATCTGAGTTAAATATGATACATATCGAGATTGTTTTATATTTTCTTTAGAGAAAAAAACTTGCGTTGAATAAATAATTATACTGAAACAAAAACTTTTACTGCTGATCATTTCTAAAAAAAACGTTTATATCCATTCACAATTGCGACCTGCAGACTATTTTGAATTGTAAATTCCCGAGCCAGCGCACTGTGCAGCGGAAAAAGTAAACCCGAAAGGTTTTATTCTTACACCGGACTTTGCCTGCGCCTGTCGGGCACTTCGCGATTTGCCTAGGCAGAGTCCGAAGTGAAAGTGCTACTTCGGACTTTGCCTGACACCGCTCAGGCAATTCGCGGAGGGCCTAGGCAGACTGAGGTAGACTGCGGTGTGCCGGCACTTCGGACTTTGCCTGTAACATATATACCTTCCGCTCCCTGGTGCGCATACCTTTCTCTCCCTGGTGCGTTACGTCTTGGTTGTGTAGTAGCCTGAACCAAAGATATTATAAACGTAGATGAGGTGCGGGCTTAGTTACCCGCGATAAATATAGACAGCGCGTCCGGCGAAAATTGTCAGTTCCCCTCTACCCACCACTACTCCCCGATAGCACCTATCGATATAGTTCGCCAAGAGTCACTTGGAGCGCTGTAAACAACTCTCATCACACTCGTCGATAACTTTAGCTCGGACAAGAACCATTCAAATTGAAAATAGAGGTTAAGACGGCAGTTCCATCCAAGCCAGATTAGGTTTCGCATTTGCAAAAAAATTTAATTAGTTGAATAGAATTTCAATAGCACATTTATAAAAAATATCATGATCCATACAATCTATTTGAAAATAAAACTGTGAACTATTATAATTGATACAGCTTACTCGAAATATTTACATACGTTATATGGTATAAAATTTAAAATACAAATAATATATATTATTCAAACTATATTTTTGAACTTTTTTCAGAACTTTCAAATAGGTTTTAAAATTATTCTTATTCTTTCGTAAGATTTGTGTAAGATTCTGCAAAAAAATTGCCTCAAAATCTACGATATTTTCACACTTTTATAAATCTTTTATATTTAAGATGCAATAATCAAATATTTTTATCACAGAAATTTTGTTAAATGTTTAATTTTATTCAAATTATCGTTCGAATTAAAAATAACAATAATTGTATGAAAATAAATTAATAATTTGATTTTTGAGAACGTTTTTTTGTAATTAAAAAAAAAAACAGTGCACATTTTCAAACAAAATTCTTTAACAAGAAATATATTTTTTCAGTTATTGTTATTTTAAATTCAAACAATAATTTTTGTAATTTTAAAGTTTAAACGTTAAAAAAGTTTTTTCTTTGATATAAATATTTTATTATTTTATTTTAAAAATATTTGTTAACAAATCATTTGTTTATTGTTTAAATTGGGGAATTTTCTAGTTCGGATCTTTTATAATTCGGTAATATTAGAATTATCGAGAATTTTCCGACGCGATTGAAAAGTCCCGAAAAATAAAATTCCCGACACTGTAAAATTCGCAAATTGCGAAATTCCCAAATAATAAAATTCCCGAAATAATAAAAGTGCCACAATATAAAACTCCCGAATTGAAAAATTCACGAATAATAAAATTCCTGGCACAAAAAATGCCGAATTATAAAAAATCCAAACTAGAAAATTCCTGAATTTAAATAGTTTAAAAAATTGTTGTTCATTATATATTATTTATTTATTGAAAATACAATCATAAAATACTTTGATCAAAGAAACGTTTCTAATGCTTTAAGTTTAAAAAAATTCTTGTTTGAATTTAAAATAATAATGATTTAAAAAATGGATGAAAAATGTTGTTTGAAAATGTTCGTAGTATTTGAAAAAATACGAAAAACGTTCTCAAAAATCAAATTTTTAATTTAAAAACAAATAATAAATTAAATAAGTTCCTATATAAATCGCTGCTGAATTGAATCCTGCAAAGTTTGTTTGAAAAATGTTATTAGGTTCGAAGAAAATGTAGGAAGAATTTTTTTTTTCTTTCGAAGCGCACGTGTTTTTTATATTATTTTTTGATACAATTTTTAAACAATTATTGTTCTTGTGAAATCAGACAATAATTTAAAAAGATTTAGATAATTAAAATTTTCTTTAATAACAATATTTGATTATTGTATTTTTAATAAGTAAATAATATTTATTGAGAAAAAAATTGTTCTTCATAATTTAATTCGGGGATCCTCTAATTCAAGAATTTTTTACTTTGGATATTTTCTGTCAGAAATTCTCCGATTCGGTAATTATAAACTGTTCGATAATATTATAATTTCGGAAATTTTATTATTCGAAAATTTTCCCATTCGGCAATTTAATAGTGTCGGAGATTTCATTTTTCGGGAGTTTTCAGTCATCCTTTTCGGAATTTTTTTAGTCGTCCCATATTTTATACCTTCTCTTAAAATTATGTAATTTTTAAAAATTAAAAGTCAAAATTTAATTTCGAAATCATCAAAAGTATCCATTTTATTTTAAATTATTTTTTATTGTTTAAAATTTATTTATTTATTTTATTTTCAATTTATTTTTTTTATTATTATTTATATTATTAAAAATCTTTTCAAATTATTTTTTACATTTTTTCGGAACTTTTAAATATATTTTATAATGATTTCCATATTTCCTAAACTTGTTGTAAAATCCTGCAAAACAAATTGCCTCAAAAACTTCCAGATTTTTTTTCAATTTTGTAAATCTTTTGAAATGTTTTGAAATATTCTTACACTTACTTTTACGAAATAAAAAATCATTAAAAAATTCCCAGAAATATTAAAACAAACTTTGTTTGGAAATCTTGCAACATTCTTGAGAAGCTCCTAATTTTTTTCGAAACATTTAAAAACCTCCAACTTATTCGCATTTTTTCTAAATTATTAATCGTTGTTCAACTGTTATTTACGAATCAAAATTCAACACTTTCACCTTTAAATTACAAGCTTAAAAATTAGAAAAATTATAATTGTAACTTTCAAAGTTTAAATTTACCATTCTGAAATTGTGACAATTCAGTTTCGAATGTTTTAATATTGAAAATTGTTCTGTTTTTTTTTAATTTGAAAATTCCAAATTGAATGAGTTAAAAATGGAATACTTTATACTGAAACAATACTTGAATAAGAGTTTGAAATTGAATGAAGGCGTTTATTTTTGGATGATTCAAACCAATGTATTTAGATTATTACATTTTCACAAAAAGGAAAAAGAAATAATCCAAAATTATTTATATATTTCTAAAATTGTTATATTTAGTGCATTCTTCTCACAAAAGATTTTTTAAATAAAAACATTTCTTTCAAGAAATTGAGGTAAAATTATTTAGACTCAATTAAAAGAAATCAGAAAATATTCATAAACAAAACCCTGCAGATTGGAAAGAACCTGAAGATATGTAAATTTTGTGTACAATTTTGAACAGATCCAGAATCGTCTTGAAAAATCAATTACTGTACATAATAGCGCGTTATCTTGTCAGCGGGTCGCACGACAAGATATACCTATATATTTTTATCGATTTTTCGTACCACGCGTTCGCCAGATGTGAGAGCTCGGACCTTTAAATGTTTTCAGGTATGTCGCGTCATTTCCCAAGAAAATAGTCGGGAATTCGCCGTAAGGACATACCTGCCGAAATTTAAATCTAAACAGGGATTTAAATCCTATGAATGAAAAGAGCATTGCTTAAAGTTTTCTGTTTCTTTGTCTCAATGAGAATGCCTCATTGAGATACAGATTTTCATTTTCAAAGTAAATTCTCGAATACTGTCAAATTTGGTTATAGGTAGAAATGACCAAATCCAGTATTCCATAGGAAAATAAACTTTCAAATTTTGTTTCTTGAGTTTTTTGTGGTCAATCACCCATCTCAATGTAGCAAGTTTTTTTTATAAAATTAAAATTGAGTTTGAAATCCAGTATCATTACACTGAATATTTCCGTGACTCAAGATGTTTTCCCTCATGGACAGACGAAGAAAGCATACGATCTCGTATCGGGAACAATAACGCTTCAACATATTATATATCACATATACATAATTTATCAATATAATAATTAATATTTGAAAATTTTGTTGTGTCCCATCATGAAATTGACTGTAACCCAGTCTATGAATGATAGGGTAGAAACTAAGCTTTGTACAATATGTCAAGGCATACGCTCTTATCAGATCACTTGATTGCATTATAATAATGCGTCCGTGAGACGAGGATAGGTTACCAAAAACTTGCCTGGTAGAGGAGATAAGAGGGTGGATTAACCGAAATCCTTCAGCCTGGGGAAAGGAATTGGTGTCAGCATTTGAAGAAGTAGGAGATGGTGAGACATTGATGATGATATGGGAAGGCAGGGATCTGGAAGAGGTGTCAAGAAACTTAGGAGAAGGGGTTATGAGGAAAATGGAGCAAGATTGCCAATCCGATTGGCAAAAGATTGATAAGTTCAATTATTGTAAACTACATAAATGTATAACGGATACGATTGAGAGGCAAGAATATTGGGATACAAAAGATGTCAAAGGAATAGACAAAGAACCGTGGGCTAGGTCAAGGTGTGAAAATGTGGGCAAGGCAGGAAATAAGGGTTATAAGGACAGTTGCCTCTGCCGTTTATGTTGGGAAGAGGAGGAAGATATAATTCACATTTGGAAATGCAAAAAAGCTAGGTATCTTATAGCAAGAGAAACAGTCCAGGAAGTGGATGAGTGGTTGGTGGCTGGTAGGGTATCCGAATATACTGATTTTACTGATCGTTTATGCCAAAAGCTAAAAGAAAGACCGAATTCCGGGGTGTGCAAATATGTGAGAGAGTTCGAAAGATTCTCCAAAGAGATAAGCCAAAAAACAGGTAGTGTTAAGATTTTAGATGCGTGTTTGGTCACAGGTGGTGAGAGTATTTTACGGAATTTGTGTGGAAGGTGTGAGCGGAGTGTGAGGGTGGAAGCCCAGGAGGTGAGTAGAGTTGTGTGGGGTGAAATGGGGAGATGAAAAGTGGTTTTTGGCGTGGGGGTGAGGTGGGATTTAGGTACATAAAGAAAGTGAGGTTAGGTTGGGAAAGATTCGGGGGAGTTTGTGGTCGGGAGTCTTGGGCCTCTGAGGGGTCAAGGGTGGCTCTAGCAGAGTTATGGGATGTTAAGGGAGAGAAAGGGGTGTCTGCAGGGGCTGTGTGTAATAGAAAAGAAAAAAAAAAAGAAAAACAAGGGAAATAAAGGGAAAATTTGGCGGCGATTCTTCATAGAAATCTGTCGGCTGTGTTGTGTACTGCATGGAGAGGTCCCAGTTACCAGCGGCAGAGCGGGAGGTAAGCAGTGAGAGTGCTGTCAGTGCTGCTAGTGAAATTGACGGAGAGGAAATTTTCCACGTCCCACGACGTACAACAGCGCGTGGTTCGGGGTCGAGTAGCTCGTCGGGGTGAGGGAGAAGGCGGAACGGCGGGAACGAAGGAAGCGAGAAGGTAAGGGAGAGAGAGTCGAGCACAAGTGACGGGGAGGATCTCTTGAAGAGAAAGAGAGACAGCCGAGAGAGTCCTGACAAAAGCGAATTGGCGAGTCCTTTTTAAAAAAGCGTTAGTACACGTAGGTCACACGCCCAAAAAAATGGAGGGAATGTCAGAGAAGGAGGCTCTCGGGATGCTGGTAGGCGAGAACATTGGGCTGAAGGAGGAAGTGAGGGGGACTAAGGAGCAGATGGAAGGCATGAGGGAGGCTTTCCAGTGGACACAACACCGTAAACATCCCAAGAACGTCCTTGGGACGTTCCCAGGACGTCCAATGTCAGTCCAATCAACGTCTCTACGACGTCCAATGTCCTAAAGATGTCCTACAGACGTCTTAAAGACTTAGCATGTTCTCAGGATATCTTTCGTACTGACATTAGACGTCTTAATGTCATCCCTAGGATGTCCAAAAGACATGTTCCAAAAGACGTCCTGGAGATGTCCCGAAGACGTCTCTAGGACATCATTAATTTTTGTGCCCACTGGGTTGAGAATCAGAGATGAGAGGTGGGAAAAGGAGGTGACCGAGCTGAGGGAGAGAGTAGAAGGGTTAGAAAGGGAATGGAAAGAGAAAGAAGTTAAAATAAAGCAGATGGAAGAGGAGATCAGGTTGTGGAAGGAAAGGACGGAAAAGATACTTGAGAGGATGGAGGGCAGGACGGAAATGGAAGTAGAAGACGGGGGTGTGGGGAGTGAGATTAAAGGTATTTGGGAGAGGGTAGAGAATATGATAGAAAATAAAGTAGGAGAGCGTAGGAATGAAAAGGAGGGGAGGGCGGATAGGTAAAGGATAAGGGCTATGGAGTTGAGAATGGAAAGAAAAGAGAAGGCAGATAGGAGAAATAATATCGTGATAAGAGGGTTGAAGCTAAAGAGTGGAGAAGAAAGGGAGGGCGTGGAAGAGCTGCTACAGAAAAAAGGGTGGGTTAAAGGCAGGGTAGGGAAAATTAAGTTGGAGGGGAGGAAGGAGAAGGAAGTGGCGGTTGTGGAGTTGGAGAGCCGTGGAGAAAAGTTGGGGGTAATGCGAAATAAGAATAGGATACAGGATGAGGGAGTTTTCATCGATCACGATTTGACGAGAAAGGAAAGGGATGTGCAGAGAATGCTGTACGACAGGGCTAGGACGGAAAGGAGAGAAGGAAGATCGGCGAAGGTAGGATATCGGAAAATAAGAGTAGACGGGAAGATGTGGGTGTGGGATGAGGAGAAAGAGGTGTTGAGGGAAGTGCAGGGGGATTTGTTTCGTAAGAAGTAGGGGGGTGGGGGTTGTGCAGGGTAGAGGAGTAGTGAAGGTGCTGTACTGGAACGTAGCAGGGGTAGAGAAGAATGACGAGGAGTTCTGGCGGTATATCCAGGAATTTGATGTTGTGGGACTGGTGGAGACGTGGGTAGAAAGAAAGGAATGGCATAGAATAGAGCCAAAGCTGCCAAGGGGGTATAGGTGGAGACTTCAGGAGGCGATCAGAGTAAAGAAGAAAGGAAGGGCCAGTGGGGGAATTATAACCGGGGCTAGAGATGGATTAGAGGAAAAAGTTCATGGAGAGGAAGAGGGGAAGGGAGTGCAAGTGAGGGAAATAAAAATAGGAGGGAAAACGTGTAAGTTTGTGACAGTGTGCAATAAGGATGGGAAGGAAAGAATTAAAGAAAGGGTGGAAGACCTGCTGGGCGAAAGGGAGGAGGGTATGGTGCTACTGGATGTGGACTTTAATGCGAGGATGGGGAGCGAAGGGGGACTTTACAGGGCAGTGGAGAGCTTCGAAAGGAAATCGCAGGATAAGATAATAAATAAGGAGGGGAAGATTCTAAGGGACTGGATGGAGGTTACAGGCTGGGCGGTGGCGAATGGTATGGCAACTGAGGGAGAATACACATATGTAAGTAAGGTTGGGGTTAGGGTATCGGTGATAGACTATGTGGTCATAAATATGCAAGGATGGGAGGAGACGGAAAAATTAGGAGTAGAGGGGAGGGTGGAATCAGACCATCAGCCATTAAGTCTGTGGATAAGAGGTGAGGGTGACGGAAGACAAGGCGGGGAAGGAGTCTCGATAGGGGAGAGGGTGACCTGGACGAGGGAGGCGATAGAGAAGTATCAGTAGCAGCTAGGAAAGGTACGCTTTGAAAGGGGGGTCGGTGAAAGAGATATGGGAGGATCTCAAAGAGAAGGTGAAAGTCTGTGTGCAAAAGAAGGTATTTAGAAAGAAGAAAAAAGGAATGGTGAATCCGTGGTTGGATAGGGAATGTAAAAAGATGAAAAGGAAGGTGAAGAGGAAGTACAAGAAGTGGAAAGAGGGTAATGCGAGAAGGGAGGAATACGTAGAAATGATGAAGGGGTTTAGATTGATGTGTAAGAAGAAAGAACAGGAATAGGAGAAAAATCTGGAAGAGGAGTTAGGAAATGTTAAGACATAGGGGGACGTTTGGAAGATAATAAATAGGTTTAGGAAGCGTAAAGTGGGGATAAGTGAGCAGATAAGGAGTGAGGAGTGGAGGGAGTTTTTCAAAGAAGCATTCCAGGGCTCAGATTCAAGGAAGAGTGATGGTGCGAGTAAAAGAACGGGGGAGGCAGAGATGGAGGAGTTGAATGACGATGAGATAGAGAAACAGATAAGGAAGGTAAGAAGGTCAAAATAATGAGGGCTGGCCGGGGTAGAGAACGAAGCATGGCTGTTTAGTACACAAGAGGTGAGGGAGAGGCTGAAGGAGGTAGTGAAGAAAGTATGGAGGGGAGAGGGATTTCCAGGAGGGTGAAGAGAAGGATTAATAGTGCCACTGTATAAGAAGGGAGATAGAGATAGACAGGAAAATTATAGAGGGATTACGCCAATGAATACGGCGTATAAAGTATACGCGATGGTAGTGGCGGAGAGGCCGCGGAAGGATTTCGAGGGGAAAAGTATATTGCCGGAGACGCTGGCGAGCTTTAGGGCGGGTAGGAGTATTATCGACAATATCTACGTTCTGCAGCACGTGGTGGATAGAGAATTAGCGAAGAAGGGTTCGAAAGTGTACGCGTTTTTTGTGGATCTCAAAGGCAAATTCCCTTCGGTGGATAGAGGGAGGTTGTGGGAGGCGATGGAGGATAGGGGAGTGGAGAAAGGACTGATCGAGAGGGTAAGGGAGATATATGAAGAGGCCAAAGACAGAGTGAGAGGAGGGGAGGGGATTTCGGAGGGATTCTGGATGGATAAGGGTTGAGGCAAGGGTGTCCGCTTAGCCCACGCTTTTTGCGATTTTAATTGCTGATATGGAAAGTAAGCTGGAGGCTGGGGTGGTAGGAGGCGTCAGGATAGGAGGGGTCAGAATTTGGTCTCTAGCGTATGCAGATGACATAGTGTTGCCGGCAAGAAGTGAGGAGGCCTTAAAAGAGATGATGTAGAGGTTGAGAAGATACCTGGATAAGAACAGGTTAGAGCTGAATGCGGAAAAGTTCAAGGTTAAGGTGTTCAGAAAAGAAGGAGGAAGGGGTAAGGGACGGGAGTGGAAGTGAAAGGGAAAGGCTGTGCAGGAGGTGAAAGAGTTTTTGTACCTGGGCTTCTTGTTTCGGAGGAATGGGGGAGTGGATGGTCACATGAAAGAGAGAGTGAGGAGGGCAAATGTGGTGATGAGGCAGGTGTGGGGGTTGGGGAAGAAGTTATTCGCAGATGATTTTGGAAGGAGAATTAAATTGTTTAACTCACTAGTGATGAGTGTGCTATTGTATGGAGTATAGGTGTGGGGTTGGAAGGAAAGTGAAAAGGTAAATAGGACACATGAGAGGTATGTAAAGTGGAAGCTGGGGTTGGCAAGGAACACGCCTAATTATATTGTCAGGAGGGAGACGGGGAGAAAGAGTGTAGGGATTCTAGCGGGGAGTCGGGCGTGTAAGTATGAGTAGAAATTTCTGGAAGAGGGGGGAAGTAAGCTGGTTAGGGAATGTTGGTGGGAGAAGGAGAACAGCAGAGGGAGTGGGAAAATGGAGGTTGAAAGGGAAAGGTATTTTAGAACGAATGGACTACAGATGGATGAAGTGAGAAGGATGCACGAGGAAGGAAGGAAGGTGTATGAGTTGGTTAAGGAAAACGGCATGGATAGAGAAGACAGCAGGGGAAGAGAGAATAAGAGAGTCAAGATTTAACGGGAACTACGTGTGGATTTCGCCAAGGGTGAGGGCGCAATATTTATGTGAGAAAGGAGAGAAAGGAAGTCAGGAGCTTATAGCGAGGATGAGATGTGGGTGCATGAAGGGTTATAATCGGTTCTGGCTCTCTAGGGAAAAGAGGATGTGTGAGCTATGTTGGAAGGGGGATGCAAGAGTGGAGCACTGGTTGGAGGAGTGCGTAGAGGTGGAAATGAGTGGGATAAGCATGGAGGTATTGTAGCATGAAAGGGGGGACAAAAGGGCAGTAGCATGGGTGAAGGGAGTGTTGGGTAAGACGAAGAAGAAGAGAAGGAAGGAGGAGGAGGAATGGAGAAGGAAAAACTGTAAATAGAGGAGAAAGTAAATATAAATAAGCAGTAAATGTAAGTAAAGCTTACAAAAATTTCAATTTCACATCGGAATAGTGGGGAATCTACGTATATTGACGATTATATTCTCAAACTCACTAAAATGTTAGGGATTTTGTCGATCTATTAGCATTTTTGATGGAGGAATAGGCCAGAAAGAAATAGGTAAGTTGATAGACAAAGGAACAACATCGAGAAACTTCGAATTCAGTGAGATGTAGGGTCGTTTCACACTGGAAGGGGAAGGGTACGCAGGTAGACGGGAAGGAAAAGACGATATTCCGCCCTGATGTACTTATCTCAGGTACTGTGGGTGGACTCTTGACTGCCCCGCCCTAGATATAAACTTTAAAATTCTGAAAACCTTTTCAATGTTCCTATTATATAACACAAGCATTTTCTAAAGAAATGAAACATTCCCCATTAACCTTCTCACTAATTTCCATAAGTAGATCTTTTGTGATTCAAAATCTCTTCAGATATTTACTTGATATTCTTATTTAGGGATTACCTCTATTTTATTTCAAGCTAATATTTGTCCGAATATGAAGTTTTTTATGGAACCATATTTTTCGAAGTTTCCTTGTGATTTTGGCGAAAATCTTTCTCATCATGGCAAAAATAAGTTAGTTTTTGGAATTTGCTCTAAAAATCGCACATGAATCATGTCACCGCTCTTGATAAAAAAATTATCTACACTCAATTAGAAAACGATTAATAATTCTTCTATAAGAACGTTGTTTCAATAAAAAAAGCTGACGTGTGGAAAAAATGGGAAATTGATTCGAATTCAGCACAAAAAACTATTTTGGAAATTACACACATCTCATTTAAATGTGAACATTAAATTATGTTGACCAGAGCAATTTCTCATGCGTATACAGCGTATTCTACAAAGGAAATACTTTGCGATTTTCTCAACAACAACAAAAAAACAGGTTTACATTTTTACATTCTCATTCTAATGAGAAGGTATTGGTTTTATGTAAAATTTGACTTAGTCGGTTTTCGTAAAATCTCCACGTTTTGAGACCCCCTGAGCCAGAAAAAAAGGTAGTCTGTCTGTCTGTCTGTAGGCACGATAACTTTCGAAAAAATAATCAGATTGGGTTGTGCTTTGGCACACTTCTTTAGGGCCTAAAAAGAAAGAACAAGTTCGTTAAACAACTATTTTGGATGAAAATTCAAAAAGTGAGCACATTTTGAAAATTTTCATGACCATTTTTTTCAAAATTCAAAAATTCTATGTACGGCTATTCATAGTACTCCGAACCTAGAACAATTTATCCCAATGACTTTTTCGGATAAAAAGAAAATTACCGGAGTTATAGCATTTTCAAAATTACAAAAAACAAACGTAAACGAACATTTTATGTCGAAAAACGCACGATATGGAAAAAAGTCAAGAGAAGGAAAATGTTTCTTTTTGAACAGCCTACAATATTTTCTCAACAACTTTTCGAATTTTTTGAATTTTCCGAAAAATCCAAATTTTGATTACACAAAATAATAATGAAAAATCAATAATTTCATTTTGCTGTCAAACTATGCAAGATACGACCAAAAATGAATGGAAAAAAATTATGCACCCAAAAATGATCTCCAAATTTGTCATTATTCGCTTTTTGATATGATGCGTAGTTTTTATTTTATTCGTAAAAGACAGCATTGGAAATAGTAACATCAAATTTTTAGACAAATAACACAAGCTACAAGAAAAATGACAGAGACAAAATTTGTTCATCCAAAGAAGAGGTACAAATTTGTTATAAAGCGTGTTCTAATAGGATGCGTAGTTTTTGTTTTATTCGTGACTTTTTCATTTCAATCATACGGTGCACAGAACCGAGCGTGAAACGCAAGGTTGAAATGATTCCCAAATCACATATCGAGCGCGAAGCGCGAGTGTCTGGATGAGAATGTGTTCCTCAAGGTCGATAGAACCTTGAGTAAATAAAGTTCCATTTCATTCTGAAATAAAAACAAATTTAACAATCACTTCACATGTAGAGGTTTTGATAATTTTGTAATATTTGCAAATAAACTTTTTCGTTCCATCAAAGTCGAACACGAAGTTCAAAAATCTAGAGAAACCGAGCGTAAAGCGCGAGATCCAACAGTCGCGCGCCCTAGGCGCGCTGAAACTTGCGAGCGAAGCGAGCCGCGCGCGATGAGAATGTGCCCGCGAAGCGGGCAGATTTTTTTATTTTTAAAACAAGTATGAATTTTTCTTAAAATTTAAGATAAGCACATTGATTTCGATATTGTTCTACTACTAAATAAGTGTGTGAATTTCAATTTTGATATTCTTAATAATATGCACAATAAAATGTACAAATATTAGCTATTGATTTTTATTTATGCTCTTATTTATCGAGAAAATCATTGGACAGTTGAGAAACAAAAACGAAACAATAAGAAATGAAGGGTAGAAATGCAAAAGGAGTCAAGCGCCAAATTTTCGAAATCGGGTTTATTAGCTCAAAACATCAGATGAATTCTATTACTTAAGCCAATGTGTACTTGATCCCGATCGATCGTCTCGGCTGCGCAGTATCGATAAATCACGATCGTAGCAGACGAACGGACGCGTGTGCTTGACTTGTGACCTTGTGTGTTTGCGTTCACAGTCCGAGAAGCTTTTCTAACCACAAAGTAAAAAATCAAATTTCATTTTTCCCGACACTGGCTACTTATTTTTAATTACTATTGGGTCCCTTCTGTTCAGCACTAAATAACCTAAAACCAAAATCCTCATTTTTTGGAAATATGCAAAGTTATTACTGCTATCGTCATTTGAAGTTGATAACGGGCCCAAAATCTAACCTCGAAACGTGACCTGTTTCATTCATTTTTTCGAAACCGGATGGCTTTTTGTAAGCAACATTTTCTTAGTTGGATAGAGCATGAAAGTATCTCGAAAGCACTTTCTTATTTTTTTCTAAAATGGTCCCGCTGAATTTACAACATGTTTTTAGTCTCTCCTGCAAAAAAAGTGAAAAATGGCGCTTGACTCCTTTTGCATTTGTACCCTTCAAATATAAACAAAAAGTTAGTTTCTGCGAAGAATTGTTTCGATATGTAGCAGAATGACTCTTCATATGTGTCCCACCGTATACGCATGACTTTTTCTACTTGTTAATGGCCCACATATCCAATAGATAGAAAGTCTTTCTGAAATACGTCTCGAATTTTGCGGGTATGCAAGGTTCTTATGTATTCGCGATTTTTTTCTACTTTTACGACGATTTCATTGAAAATTTCTCAAATCTAATAATTCTTTTCTGTTAATATATTGAAAAGAAGTTCAATTCCGCTAACAATGAACTTTCATTAATTCGACTTTATTAAAAATTAACTGAGTTATTCCACACTATTTGTATACAGTATGGCTGTAGGTCAGGAAAAACCCGGAAATCAGGGACAAATCAGGGAATTATATTGGCCGGGGAAAGTAAGGGATTTTGACAAAAATCTTGCAAAAGTCCAGCTAGTTCTAGAAAATGCATTTTAAATAACTGTTTAGGATAATGGATTAGACAATTTTACATTTTAATTTTGAATTGTGTTATTACATGTATGAAAGATTGTATGTTAAAAATGTTCTAAGATTAACATACGGTCATTTGAATATTAAGCCATGAGTGGGACGATGGTCGTGGGGGTTAAGGCATAGGCTTTGGACCCACTCCGTCGGCTTGTGGGTTCGATTCCCGCCTCGCACTCTGGAAGAGTCTCGGTGGCCCATGCGGTGAACACTTGCCTAGCAAGGGAGTTGTTCATCTCCGCAGAGTCGTGGGACCGGTACCTCTAGAGAAAAAAGGTTCTCTAAGTACTTAAGGCTGTTGCTCTTCGTGGTTCGGAACCCACCTTAAACTGTAGGTCCCCCTCCCACCACCAAGTAAGTGTGTGAGGGGTGTGTGAAGGAATGGGGAAGAGATACAAGAACAATGTAAACCCTTAGGGGGCACATTAGAAGCTTCCATTCCAGAATATTAAGCCAGGGTGAATGTAAAATTGGTCTGAGTAAAGTTAGGGATTTTTGAAAATGAAGTATAGGGTTACTCTGATATAATGTTTTTGTTAGTGATTCATTTGCTTCTTATTTTTATTCATTTCCTTCAGTTGTTTCCTCCTGTCGATTATACTTTTAGTTAAGAATTTTATTATTCAGTTGAAAATTCAACAATTTTTTAAAAAGTCATCCGTTTGTGTTTGAAACATCAACTATTACATTATTCGCTAAAAATTAATGTTTTTTTGGTAGGAAATTAGTTTTGTTTAATGAAAACTTAACCATTTCATTTTTGGCTGAGAAGTGATTTTTTTACAATGAAAATTCAAGTACGAGGGTAGCAGTGGAACCACTCTGTTGAAAATCAATTTTTTTGTGTCAAGGTTTAAATGATTGCTTGAAAATGTAACTATTTTGTTGAAAATTCTTTTTTTTTATATTTCAAGTTTATTTTCTACCTGAAATTGTTAGTCATCCATTTATTGTTGAAATTCGATCTAGTTTAGTTAGAATTTCGTCTTGATTGGTAGAAAAATAATTTTTTTGATCGAAAGTTCAATTTTTTGGTTGAAAGTTCGGATTGAAAATGCAACTGTTTTACAGAAGCATTCTATTTTGAGTTAAAAGTTCTTAAATTTAATGAAACAATTTTTTTTCTTAACTTACAAACCTTTCTTTGTTGAAAATTTGCCTTTTTGGTTGGAAATTACATTATTTTTTCAAATTTTGTTGTTGTTAGAAAATCAATATTTCAGGTTTGAAAATTCAACTGCTTTGTAGAAAATAAGTCTTCCGGGTAAAAAATTTGTGTTTTTTTATTTAAAGTTGAACTCCTTTATCAACAATTTATTTTCTTGCTAGCAGATTTTTTGGTTGAAAATTCAACTTTTTATTTGAAGTATTTATTTACTGGAAATTCATCTTCTTTCGTTGAAAATACAACTATTCATTCAGAAATTTATGCTAGAAAATAATATTTTCGGTTGAAAACTCGGTTTGGTTAAAAATTCATCTTTGTAGGTTGAAAATTCAGAAATGTTGTTAGAAGTTCAACTATTCCGTTGAAAATTTGATTTCTTTGTTAAACATTATTATTTTTGGCTTAAAATTAATTTTTTAGATAGAATATTTAAGAGTTCTGTAAAAATACTTATCCCTTTTTGTTAAGAAGTATTCTGTCTTCTAAAAAAATGATTATTTGGTTAACAATTTAACTATTTTTGATTAAACCCAAGTGCGAATTGCCGGAACAGAACACACGGCCCAGGCTTGGTCCAATTTCGGCAGCCAAAGATCGGCTAATGTTATTGGGCCAACATCGGCATTTTAATCGGCCCAGTGTTGTGCCCTTACTGGCTGCCTATATTGGCTATTCCAATTTGTCGATCTACCGCCGATGTTTGGCCCAGTGATGGCACATTACTGTGCCCTGTGTTACTTTTACTACGGCGAACCATGTTTTAAGAGAACGCGCCAGAGTTTGGCTCGGACTCGGCGCACTGCTGTTCCAAACTTCGTCTTAACTCTGGCTGAACATGTTTTAATAGGAAAAGCCAGAGTCTGGCACAGAAGAGGCGCATCACTGGGCCAAGTTTTACTTTTAGTACGTAAACAATATTTTAAGAAGAAGAGCTAGACTTCGGCCCAGACTCGGTGCATTGCTGTTCCAAACTTCGTCCTTACTTTGGCTAAACATGTTTTAATAGGAAAAGCCAGAGTCTGGCCCAGCAAAGGTGCATCACTGGGCCAAGTTTTACTTTTTGTACGTAAACAATATTTTAAGAAGAAGAGCGAGACTTCGGCCCAGACTCGGTGCATTGCTGTTCCAAACTTCGTCCTTACTTTGGCTAAATATGTTTTAATAGGAAAAGCCAGAGTCTGGCCCAGCAAAGGCGCATCACTGGGCCCAGTATGACTTTCATCACGGCAAACCATAATATTGAAAAAAAAATTTTAATCGTTTAAAAATATGGTTCATACTCTGAAATGTCTAAGCACTACCATATAAATACAACTGTCGCGAATACAACTTTTTTCCTGTTTTTTTTTTAAGAAAGAAATTCTAAGTTCCATCTTTATGTAAAATTGTGAATGTTCAGAAAAAATTACATTTTATGTTAATCTTAAACGTTGTAAAATAGTCTAAAACACCTAAAAACCCAACCTTACACGAAAGTTTAAAAACAATTGTTATTAAAAAAAAGTCAAAGGTCACGATCAAATTTCTAAGTTCCGTCCTTAGAAATTTTAAATGCTTCATAAAAATTACATTTCCTGTCATGGTAGAAAGTTTTATAGTAGTCTAAAACACGAAACACGGAATATTATACGGAGAAAAATTGTGATCGATATAAATTATTTATTTAAAACATTTTCCAATAGGAAAAGCCCGAGTCTGGCCCATCAAAGGCGCATCACTGGGCCCAGTGTGAATTTTACTACGGCAAACTATGTTTTCAGAGGAAGAGCCAGAGTTTGCCCCAGCCTCGGCGCAGTACTATGCCGAGAGTATAAATATTTAAAAAAAAAATTAAAATACCTTTGAAAATATGGTTCATGTCTCCTAAAATGTCTAAGAACTATAGATACAACTGTCGCCAATACAACATTTTTCCTATTTTTTTTTTTAAGACAAAAATTCTAAGTTCCATCTCTATGTAAAATTGTAAATGTTCAGAAAAAAATAACATTTTATGTCAATCTTAAACGTTGTAATATGGTTTAAAACACCTAAAATCGAAACCTTACACGAAAGTTAAAAAAATTTGCTGTTAAAAAAAAGTCAAAGTTCACAATCAAATTTCTATGTTCCGTCGTTAAAAATTTTAAATGTTCATAAAAAAATTACTTTTCCTGTCATTGTAGAAAGTTGTAAAGTAGTCTCAAACGCGAAAAAACGAAATATCACACGGAGAAAAATTGTAATCGACATAAATTATCTCTTTAAAAATTATTTTATTGATATTCCTGTTAACAGATCGTATATTTTACATTAACATAATGTCGTATGATAATAAATATTTAATTAGAAAAAGAGAGTTTTAAATTTAGTGTTTTAACTTTTTTGGGCTATAGCTTATGAGGATGGCTTTTTCATCAAATTTCAACTCGTAGGTTTAGCGCAATGGTTAAGACTCCCGACTGCTAGGCGATAGATTTAGGTATAGATGTAGGTTCGATACCCCGTAGCGTTAGAAATTTTATTTGTAATATAATATTTAAAAATGTAATATATGTATTTACTCTACATATATAGTGGCGTCCTAAAAACAATTCAATGATTTTTTTTCAATTAACTCCGGTCCTAGTGCATACTGGAGTTATCATTCCAGCAATGGAACGATATTGGCAGCCGAGATAGGTGCGATATCGGTACCCATTGCTGAGCCCACAATGGCAGCCAGTAACGCATAAGTGATGGCGGCTAGAGTCTGGGCCAGAATTGACTGCCAAGTGCATACCGGAGTTATCATTCCAGCAACGGTACGACATTGGCAGCCGATCTTCGGCAATATTTTTGCCGATACTAGGCCAGTACTGGGCCGTATCTAACTTCGCACTTGGGAAGTTTAATCTTTTTATTTAAACACACTTGTTTTTAAATTTATTTTTTACACAATTTTTGTACAATCATTTTAATTTTAAATTCGAACAATAATAAATAAATAATATTTAACAAACAATTTAATTGTTCAAATTCGGGAATATAATTCAGGAATGGTCTCATTCCGGATTTTTATAGGAAGTGTCTATAGACGTGTACCGAAACTTCGGTACAAATATCTCTGAACAACGACTTTGGCTATTTGTACCGAAATTTCTATATGAATAGCTGTCAGATACTATTTACCTCTCGGATACTATACTTTGGCTATTTGTACCGAAATTTCAGGACTAAACTTCCGACAAGAGAATACCTCTGATTAATTTGAAACTCGGTATACCTATTCATTTTGAGGTGAAAACTCCAAAAAACTATAAGAATGTCATTTTTTCCCGCTTAATTTCAGTAAATAATAAAAAATTACAAAAAAGCTTCGAATAGAAGTTGTTGTTCTCCTGGAAATACACCTTTTATGTAATATAGAGGAAATGGCTCGAATTTGATATAGAGCTTGAATTTGAGCCACCTGGACTTCTGGAAAACTAAAACATGTACTTGGTTGCTAACAGTGGGAACTGAACGCACTTAGGTGTAGTGGAAAATAGTGACAGTTTCACTGTTTCATTCGCTTCACAAAAAGTGTGAGATACAAAAATAAAAAATTCGGATATCCAGAGTTCATTCCAGGGAAGTCTTAAGTGTCTATTCATTATTCCACGAATGTAGTTTTTCCAATAAATGTTGTATGTAGTAGTGAAGTAGGGTCAGTAGAATAGTTTTGCTCGGTAGATATGGAGATGCTTTTGTTTAGGGGTTATGCTTTTTAAACATGAACATTTTGTACTGGGTGGCTCTAATTTGATATACCATGGGTGGCTCGAATTTGATATACCAGAAAATCACAGTTAGACATTATTCAGCTTCCTGAATGTTAAAAAACTGGGTTCATGTATTCATGCACGTATGTGTGTGTGTATGTCTGTGCTTGTTTAGTGTGGATTCATGTGATCCTAACAATGACGAGTGTAGTGTGTATACTAACGCTTATTGTCCAATTTGTCTTCTTTGCAGATTTCAGAATGTCAAGTACCAGATTCGATTATACTTTGTATCATCCTAAATAATATTAATAATTACACGGAAAAAAGGCTTTGTCATTTTAACAATCTAATAATTTGTTACTGAAAATAATGTTGTTTTATCAAATGACATGATTATATTGACAAATAAAACATAGTTAAAATAACAATGCCAACTTTGTTAATTCCATAACAAAACCTGTTTACTGAAATGACAAACTCACATTGTTACCATGAAACCATTTCATAACTAAAAAAGTTATTTGTTACTCTGACAAACAGGATTATTTGTTACATTAAACATTATTTATTAAAATTAAAAATATTTCTCAATAATTATATATTATATTATATAAACAAATAACTTCGTCACTGTTACAAAGATTTTCCTAACAATGCCAACTTTGTTAATTTAACCCATTTTTTTTAATAGTCCAATCTTTACAAATTTATTTTGTTGAAGTATCAATTTTTTTTTACATTGACAAAGTATTTTTTTCCGTGTAGTTTCATATCGGAAACTTGCTTATTTTTCATGTATTTCGATGTTTGTATAGGTATATCAAATTAGAGCCACCATTTACCGATTTTCGAAAAACTCGTTTTTTGGAAAATCTTTATTTAAAAAAGACTTGTTGACGATATAAAAAAATCAATCGAACCATCCGAAAGGTAATTAAATAACCTTTCGAATGACCTATTG
The DNA here is from genome assembly GCA_932178445.1 of Andricus quercusramuli. Classification (NCBI taxonomy): domain Eukaryota; kingdom Metazoa; phylum Arthropoda; class Insecta; order Hymenoptera; family Cynipidae; genus Andricus; species Andricus quercusramuli. The sequence continues at coordinate 18,939 of CAKNXH010058792.1, read as the reverse complement.
TTGGTCGAATTTCGGTTCATAGAGTCCCGGCAAGCCATCGAAAAGGAGTTGGTATATCAAATTCGAGCCCTTTCCTCTACAGTTTTTCTGAAAACCCAATATTTTACATGACATCACTACCCCTTTCCAAAGTCTCATAGGGGGAGGGGAGGCACCCCTGTGACTGGTCACAGAAATAATGTTTGTCAAATCCCTATCCCTTTCCAACGTCTTGTGGGGGGGGGCGGGAAGGCACCCCTGGGATTGGTTACAGCAATAATGTTGGTCAAACCCCTTCCCCTTTATAACGTTTATAACGTCTTATGGGGGGGGGGGGTGGCTCTGTGTGGCTGGTCACAAAAAAATTGTAGGTGACATTAACACCCCTTCTCAACCCCACGGGGGGGGGCCTTAGTCGAAGGTTTCAGCTTTTCGAAAGTTTATCCGCGAAATTTCGGTACAAATAGCCAGTCATATCTGGGAGCTATTCGTACCACAATTTCGGTACCCGTGGACACGGCCATTTTTATATTTCGGCAATTTTCATTTCGGCCCCGTAATTATATAATGGTAATAGCACTGTTTACAATGCCTACTTTCAGTAGCTCAAGTAAACCCCGCCATCTCATCTAGTCATTTGCGCGGGTAAAACTTGAACGACTTCTTTCAAATTTTTGTTTGTTTACTGTTTGGTTAAAAATGTAACTATTTTGCTGAGAATTAATTTTTTTGCTAAAAATTCATAAATTTTGGTTTAAAATTTAACTATTTGAATGAAAATGAACTATTTGGTTAAAAATTCAACCATTTGTTGAAGAATAAACTTTTTCGTTAAAAAATCATAATTTCGGGTTGAAAATTCAACTACTTTGTAGATAATTTGTCTCTTTGGCTGAAAAATTCAAAAATGTTGTTAACAATTGATGTATTTTGTTGAAAATTTATCTTTTTTTCGTAGAAAATTAAGTTTCTTGATGGAAAATTAATATTTTTGATTGAAAATTGACCTTTTTTGGTTGAAAGTTGAAATACTTCATTGGAAGTTCTGTTTTTATGTGATATTCACCTTTTTGTTCGAACATTTAACTTTTTTGTTTCAAATTTGTTTTTTTTTCAACATTTGTCTTTTTTGATTGAATAGAACTAGTTAAAAATCGATTCTTATGTTGTTAATTATTGATGTAACTGAAAATGAAAGAGGGGGGGGGGGGAAAGGAACACGAAAATGGGAGTCTGAGGGGTAGATAAATTAAAAGTGTTTGAACAGAAGATGGAAAAGGAGAATGTTAGATATGAAAAGGTGGAGGGAGTAGACTCGTTAATTGAAAGGTTGAAAGGGTCGATTGAGAAGGTCAGGGATGAGATAGGTAAAAAAGAAGGAAGAGAAGAGGGAAAGAGAGCCTGGTGGGACGAGGAATGCAGGGAGAGTAAGGAGAGAATGAAAGAGTCTGTAAGAAAATGGAGGAAAGGAGAAATAGAGAATGCGGAGTACAACAGGAGAAAAAGAGAACACGAGAAGATGCTGGAAGGGAAAAAGCAAAGGGGAAAGGTGTAATACAAGGAAGAAGTGGAAAAAGCAATCAAAGAAGGTAGGGTCTGGGATGTGATAAACAGGGAAAGAGGAGGGAGGAAGGGCGTGAATAAAGAAATAGAAATGGATGAATGGACGGAGTATTTTAAGGGTCTGCTAGGGGGAGAACAAAATAGGATGAAAGGCGAAAATAGAAACACAGTCCAGGGAGAAATGGAGGAAGCGAACGAAATAACAAGAGAAGAAGTGAATGAGGCGATAGATAGACTGAAAAGAAACAAGGCCACAGGAGAGGA
>CAKNXH010058792.1:0-17123 GCA_932178445.1 Andricus quercusramuli | reverse complement strand
CTTTTGTCAGAGTACTCATACTCTGGTAGAGTGAGTTTTTTTACAAATATAGCAAGGTGAAGTTCGCGCTATTTTCGCGAGGGATAACGGCTTCAAATGTATTGAATGAAACCTGCGACAGAAGCATGACTAGTGTTCTTACTATTATAGTCACGAAGGAATAGTAAGGAGTAGTATCCCTGTAAGTGGGGAGTGGGACGAGCGTCGTCCAATAATTCGTTAATGCTAGCTACGAATGAAAACTCGTATGCTCCCCCGTTCACATGCGCACTGGCGGTTGCCATGCCAAGGATGTCAACACGCGTTTGAAGTTTCGAACTTTTTGTATTGAACGAACATAAACAAACGAACATAACCTACATGTGCATCGAGGTGTCAAAAGGTAACATATTGAGTGGGTATAACATGTGACTGCGAAAAAAGCTCTGCGCATGTGCACTGGGGAGCATTCGAGTTTTCATTCGTAGCTAGCATTAACGAATTATTGGACGTCACTTGTCCCACCTCTGCTCACCGAACACATAGGGTGATACCACTCCTTACTATTCCTTCGTGATTATAGTCATATTTTTTTCTCCGTGTACGTATGTCAGAAACGTGCCAGAAATTGATAAATACTAAAATTCGCTTTATTCATCACATTTTATCGTTCGGAAAGAAAAGAAAATAGTAAGCAAAGTGAACAATCCTGTGTTTGAGAGCTTTTTACTTAATAATTATTAAATAAACATTAAATAAAATTTGAAAAGTACGTTATTGAATGGAATGTATTGAGAATGGTATTTTTTCATTCTTTTAGAAAGTATATGCAAGAGAATTATTCATTTCCGTGAAAATTGTATAAAGAAGGCTTAAGATATGAACTTAATCAAACAAACTTATTTAGATATGCATTTTTAATCTTTTTAATTCTGTTACAAGAGAATATATGGAATTAACATGTTAAAAAATTCCGGAATATATATATATAAAAAGTACGGATCCACATTATTGGTTCCTTCGCTCGTCTTGTGGATTATTTTTCTTTAATCGCTAATGAAAATATTGTTTGTTGAAATAACATTATATACTTTGTTTTAAATAATGATTATAATCATCGCATCTTTATTTGCAATCTATACAAAATTCAAAAGAGACGTATCTCTTTAATTATGCCATTAATCAATGCGGATATCAATTTTAAATAAATACACGTCAGAAACAAGTTTCGTACTTGCCCGCTCAACAGGAAGTACGATACCAAAACCATCGAAATACACATGAATCAGTTTGCCGCCAGAAAGATGGAATAAGGTTTAGAATTTTGGCCAGGGATAAATTGCTGGTATCGAAGTCGTATAGGTTGTATCGTATAATTGCGCCTTGATGAATTCTTCGTAATTTTCTGGCTCGGGATGCACCGTCGCAAGAGCTGCAAAAAGTTTGTAAGTACATTTGAGGCATCGGCTTGCATAAGTAGAGATTTTGACTCACTAGAATCATGTTCATACTATAAGTTTTATTGTACACGGGAAAAAAAAGTTCATTAAACTTTCTTGAAGTATTACAAGAGTCGGGGATGAGAGCGAACCTTGAACAAATTGTCTATATTCTGTATAACTTTCAGGATTTAATATAGAACTAACCTAGAATAACTCTACAAGAATTCTGTAAACTTTATATTGAACTCCGATTTGAAAAAGTTTAATAAAATATATAGAGAAATTCATGAAAGAATGCTGAAAACTTTCGTAGAAATCACAATTGAGGTATTGAAAGTTTGTAATCACATAATTATAAGGTTTAAATACCTCAATTCAGTCAAATGTATAGAAAAATTCTTCAAAAAATGTTGAAAAATCTCATAGAAATTCGATTCGAAGTATTGAGTGTTTGTGAACTACTTCAATATAAGATCTATCTATAGATTTCAGTTCTTTAAAATGTGGCTGCGCAGTCGCTACTGTGCGCAGGCAGCGACTTTTCCGCATCGCTCCCGCGTGAAAAAAAAGAATTCAAGTCTTAGAGAACATTAGCACGCGTTGAAAATTAAAATATTAAGTTTGCCAATAACCGACACATCTCTAAATGGTAAATCCACTACCCGGGTGCACCGGAACGTGCACCAGGTCGTTCAAGACGTCATCTACGAGAACTTTTTTAGAATCTAAATTGTATCAATAGCCAAAATAACTACCAATGGTGAGTCAACGATCAGGATGCGCCGGAACGTGCACCAGGTCGTTTGGCACGTATTCTACGAGAACTGCTTTAAAATTCAAATTGTGTCAACATCCAAAATAATTAAGTGTTGAGTCGACGATCCGGGTGCACCGAGTCGCGCACCAGGTAGTTTAGCACGTATTCTACGAGAACTTTTTAGAAATTTGAATTGTTTCAACTACCAAATTAACTACCGTCGACTCACCATTGGTGGTTATTTTGGTAGATAAACCTCAAGATTTCTAAAGAAATCATCAAGTCAAGCTTTCTTCGATCGTTTTTTTATATTAGGAAAATATGAGAGAAAACAAAGTTTTCATATTTTTGTTTCGGTCTTACGATCCATTTAGAAAAAATTGAAGAACTAAATCGAGTCAAAATTCCTTTTTATTGACGTATTGGCCCCATCTGTGGGCCTTCATCGATACAAACGTCTTAAAGAATAATCGGAGTCAATCATAAATATACGTCGAAGCGAATGACAACATTTTAAAATTTTGTGAAGTCAGATATCATTCTGAAGTTTTAAAAATCATTATGAAGTTTGTAAAAAAAGTATTGGGAAACTATAAAGTCCAAGGAACTTTCACAATATGTTAAAAAGGTTCATATTTTGTAATTAAAATGCTGTGAAACAGCTAACAAACTGATGTTTTTTCACAAACTTCACAGTGATTTTTAAAACTTCAGGATGATCTGACTTTACAAAATTTTAAAATGTTGTCATTCGCTTCGACGTATATTTATGATTGAGTTCAATTATTCTTTAAGATGTTTTTTTCTGATGAAGGCCCACAGATGAGGCCGAAACGTCAATAAAAAGGAATTTTGACTCGATTTCTTTTTTAAATTTTTTCTAAATGTATCGTAAGACCGAAATAAAAATATGAAAACTTTGTTTTCTCTCATATTTTCTTAATGGTAGTTAGTTTGGCTATTAACACAATTTAGATTCTAAAAAAGTTCTCGTAGATGACGTCTTGAATGACCTGGTGCACGTTCCGGTGCACCCGGGTAGTAGACTTGCCATTTAGAGATGTGTCGGTTATTGGAAAACTTAAGATTTTAATTCTCAACGTTAAAAATTGAAATAGATTCAACTTTTCCCATGTCATATCTTATTTAATCGATTCAAAAAATATAGAATTGGGAATTCTACTTTTAAAATTATTTGCAATGCAAGTCTTTAATTTCATATAACTTATATAAACTTATTCTATATACCTATATAACATCTTATTAATCTTGAACCTACTAGAATTTATAACCAACAAAGAATTTGCGATTAAAAATTTGCTCGAAATTTAAAGTTTCCAAAATTTAAAAAATGTTAAAGATCCCGAAATTTGTAATTACCTAAATTTTCGAAATATGATATTCTTGAAATTACTGACATTATAAATATAAAACTCCAGAAATTTCCGAAATCATTAACCTAGAATTTTCAAATCACAAAAATTTGTCAAACAGCCCTTCACAGCTGTAGCATATATTAAAATTTTTTTTTTATACTACAAATCATATTAGCTGCGAGGTTTTCTCAGGAGCTCCGAATGCGTAGGTAGGGGGTTCGAGCCCATAGCGAATAATAATTTTAATAGCGTGCGATTATTTGTGTAGTGATTGTGTAATAGTAAATAATTATGTGCTTAATATATGAACAAATATTAAAGCATAATGATAATAATAATGATAATAAAAAAGATTTTTTTTTTAGGCTGAAAATCGGCCATGATTTTATAGAACTGTTCTCTATAGTTTCGAGACTTCTCCGATGTAGACTGTATATTAGCTGGACTTTTAGATTTTCTAGAACTATTCTACGTTTTTCGCATTTTAGAGAACTCTGTATTAAATTTTGTAGAATAGTTCGATGCAATGTAAAACCAAGAAGATTTTAACTTTTAATAAACTACCCGTCGTATCCTCTACTATAGGACTAGTTCTAGAAAATGTAATGAAATTTTTTTTCCGTGTATCAGAAATTCGTCCACGGTAGCGCTAAAGTTAAAATTTAAATGCTGGGTTGTGTCACTAATTATAAGTAGTACACTTGTCAGAACAGACATAAAGATTATTGTCTCTCAGAGGACAATAACATTTGTCAATTTTAATTTTAGCTCTTACTTACTAGAGATGCTAATACTAGCATCTATATTATTTATTCATTTTTTATTTATATGAATACCAAGTTTGCACTTTATTCTTTATATGCTTCTATTTCAGAATATTAATTTGTCATTTTCTTTAATGTAATGAATAACGAGGTTATTTTTTAAGTGACATTTTGCATGACAATGTTGTTAAACTCGTTATGTAATTCATAACCCAGTATTTAAATTTAAACGTAGCCGCTTGAAAGCAAGAAACTATTTCACGGTGTTTTACTTTTTTCTCCGTTTGCAACCATTTTTTCCTGTCATTATAATTAAACAATGTAATTTGAAGCTGAAAATTTTGTATTTAAAGTCAGTAATTTTAAGTTTAAAACTTTATAGGTGCAATTGCAAACTTTTAATAATGGAACATTTTTAAATTAAGTGAATTCACATTTTAACAATTCCGGAAACAAGTATGAAAAATTAAACTTTTAAATTTGAAACGTTTAAGATTGCGCATGAACAATTAAAAATTAGAAAACTTAAAAATTAATATTTTCTAATTCAAACATTAAAAACTGACCCGGGTACTAACGTCATGAAACATTAATAAAACCCCTTATGTCACGCCGAATAACATTCTAAAAACGTTCAATGTCCGAAATGCGGCCATAAAAACATCTTTTGGGCATTGGTCGTTTTTAGAACGTTTGTGGCCTTACATATAGCAAAAGGACGTTTTTTTGGATGTTCTAATGACGTATTTTGATCTCAACGTCCAAAAAGTTGTTTAGGATGTTCTAAAAACGTCTTTAAATTGTGTGCCCAATAGGGAATAATTTGTTTGGAAATACAATCGGTTTTAAATTATAGGTATTCAGAGACCGCACAATTTTGAACTTACAATTTTGGTAAGCGTATTCCATAAGCTTCACTGCAATTTTCAGAGAGCATTTTTTAATATCGTTGAGTGGTGGATAAAGATTTCCACTTTCCAAGTCTTCGTCAGTTACCATTTCTGCCAGGCCAGTCGCTGCATTTAAGAAAGCCTCTTCAGGAATGACTCGCATTCCCGCACAAATTGCACCCAGTGCAACACCCGGGAATATATAACTGTTGTTACCCTGTCCTGGATGGAATATTTTTCCACAATACGTTACTGGTGGAAAGGGCGAACCGCTAGCAAAGATGCATCTTCCCTATTATATTAAGAATTGAATTTTAATTAGCCTTTTAATTTTTATTTTGAATTTACTTTTATTATTTTCAATTACCTGAGTCGCACTGTAAGCTTCTTCAGCAGTGCATTCTGCCTTACTCGTGGGGTTGCTCAAGGCGAAGATGACCGGCCTCTTGTTATTCTTTCCCATAGATTCTAATATTTCTGTAGTGAATGCTCCTCCAATAGCCGCAGCTCCAATTAAAACAGTAGGTTTGGCCATTATCACAACTTCTGTTAAAGTATTAACGGGTTCATGATCCCGAGCAAATTGAATTTTATGCTCCGAGATACCTCCACTTGGACGGTTTTTTACGATAAGGCCCTTTGAATCCACCATCCAAATTTTGCTCTTTGCTTCACTTTCACTCACACCTTCCTTCTTCATAGCCATCACGCACAGCCAGGCAATTCCCAAGGCAGCCTTGAATTTCAAAAGGAATTTTGTAAAACATCGATCACTTTATTTATAGGGATCAATTATTTAATAAAGAATTGTTTTGCAAATTTTCTTAAATAAAGACTTATCAACCTACCTCTCCAGCACCTTGGAAGACAATTGTGTTTTCGGACAATTTGGTCCCAGTAACACGTAGAGATGCGACTAGTCCAGCCACAGCAACAGAAGCAGTTCCTTGGATATCATCATTGAAGGTGCAATAGTGATCCCGATATTTATTCAATAGCCTAAAGGCATTCGAATTTCCAAAGTCTTCAAACTGGATCAAGGTATTTTGTCCATAACGTTTAACAACTGCTTTCATAAATTCTTCTATGAACTCGTCGTATTCCGTTCCTGTAACACGTCTGTGTCTGTGACCAATGTAAAGAGGATCGTTGAGTAAAGACTGAAATAAGAAAAAAATACTGTATTTAATATTATAAATAACTCAATAATTTTATCCATAACAATTTATTTCTTTTAAAATTGGAATATTTCTTATATGGGAAATGTTCGAAACTGATAGCTCTAAAAATTAACAGACCTCAACGTTTAAGATGGTTTCAAAGCTTAGGCTGGAATAAATTCTTCTTCAAATTGAAATCTTATCAATGTTAACATTTAAAGGTGAAAATTTAAAAAATGATAGTATCTCAACCTTTCGGATGGTTTCAAAGGAAGCAAAAAAATGTATTAAAACATGTTTTTACATCTTTAGTGTAGAGTTTTTGGGGGTTACATGCTTCTATCACAGAAACATTTTCTGATCACCCTGTAAAATTGCATTTTTGGTCTTATCCAGTTTATTTTTCATGTATGAAATGATATATGTTTCTTAAAATTTATGTTATGTAGAATACATTTATTTTTGGAGGTTCAAAATCTCACATATTGGGATGGCTGTCATTTCAGGGAAAATTTGAGCAGAAGTTTTTTCTATTTGATACTTCTTCAAATTAAAAAATGAGCACACTGATCATAAAAGGGCGTCTCCGCGCGAAATTCAGTAAAAGTGTTTTCCAGAGACAGAAAGCGGAAGAAAAAAAAGGTGTCGAATAAAAAAAACCATTACATAACCTGGAAAAAATCGACATTTCTTGCTAATATAATTATAAAATCCGATTAACTGGCGAAATGTTTTGAAAATTTTACAGTATATTCAGAATACATACGTAACACCTCCAAAGTTGATAAAACACATAAAAATTAAATTTGTTCACTTATATTTAATAACAAATGGCGGGGTACCGGTTACCGGGTTTCAGACACTTTAGCGGGAAAAAGTATGCGACGAACTTAAACTTTGAGAAAACTTCGAGCGAGCCGTTTTTTCTACGACGTATGAAGAAAACTTTCCGAAAATTTAAGTGTAATCGGGTCATAAATATTGTAACTATGGATGATTTCATAAGAAAACGCTCAGCGTGCGAGCACCTCGTTCAGCGTTCGCGCGCGGCAGTAACGGAATATTATACGTTTTTCGCATATTTTTTTAACACTACGATGGTACATTGTAAAATTGATTATTATTTGATTATTCAAAATATTTATATCGTTAATCATACACACGTACCATTCTTCTCGCCATCAATTATTTTCAGATACGTGTGAAAATCAACTTTTTTCCATCGAAATTCACGAAAAATGATGAAAAACACGGATTTTATATTCAATAATTTAGCTGATAACAGACGCTTATAGATTATGATACATGAACTTTTTTGACATACTTATTTTTGTTGAGAGCCCGAATAAACGTGTAAAATTCGGCACTTTGCTTACTGCAACTTCTGAAAATGCGTCGATTCTTGCAAAAACAAAAGACAATCTGATTAGGGGCAAACGCGCGAAATTCGAAATTTGTTTAATGTTAATAACCATTTAAAAAATGACAGCGTACAATAAGTATGTAAAAAAGTTTATGTATTATGATCTATTAGCGTCTGTTATCAAATAAATTATTGACTAGAAAATCCGTGTTCTTCATAATCTTGCGTGAATTTCGATGGAAAAAAATTGCTTTTCAAACGTGTCTGAAAATAATTGATGTCGAGAAGAAGGGTACGTGAGTATAATTAACAATATAAATATTTTGAATAATCAAATAACAATAAATTTTACAATGTACCATCGCAGTGTTAAAAAAATATGCGAAAAACGTATAATATTCCGTTACTGCCGCACGCGAACGCTGGACGAGCTGCTCGCACGCCGAGCGTTTTTTATGAAATCATCCATATAGCGAATTCGGTTATCCTGCACTGGTGCACGCCAGAGCACTCCGACCTGCTCCGAAGCGGGTCAAAGGGAGAACACAGAAAAAACTTAGGGTAAATAGTTTTGCAGGTAATTCGTATTTTTACCTATTCGTATTGGTAAAACACAAATATTACCCTCGATGGGCAGAAACTGTCTTTTGTTCTCATCAAAGTTGTCACCAATGTCTTGAAAATTGGAAAGCCAGTAGCTTTGAATCTCTGAAGTGAAGTTAGCTGATGGTTGGTGTAACAGGCAAATCGGATAAGTGCGGCTTCATAAAGGCTGTTTTGCCGAATCGTTAGAACTGTCCACGAAGGAATAGTAAGGAGTGGTATCACCCTATGACCTATGTGTTCGGTGAGCAGAGGTGGGACAAGTGACGTCCAATAATTCGTTAATGCTAGCTACGAATGAAAACTCTTATGCTCCCCCGTGCACATGCGCAGAGCTGTTTTCGCAGTCACATGTTATACCCACTCAATATGTTACCTTTTGACATCTCGATGAACATGTAGGTTACGTTCGTTTGTTTATGTTCGTTCAATACACAAGTTCGAAACTTCAAACGCGTGTTGACATCGTTGGCATGGCAAACGCCAGTGCGCATGTGAACGGGGGAGCATACGAGTTTTCATTCGTAGCTAGCATTAACGAATTATTGGACGTCGCTCGTCCCACTCCCCACTTACAGGGATACTACTCCTTACTATTCCTTCGTGGAACTGTCAAAAGTTCAATATGACATTTACAAGGCCTTCAGGGTAAACATTGAGAATTACTCCCGAACGTAGGTAAAAGCAGAATAATACCCTAGATGTGCGGGTAAAGTTTACCCACATGGGGTAATTTTTGTTGCAGGTAATCTTTACCCCGAATTCCGGGTAAAGTTTACACTTAGTTTTTTCTGTGAAGGAAGAACGTGAGAAGAAGTAAGAAGGAACAGTTCGGAGTGTTCTGGCGTGCACTAGTGCAGGATAACCGAATTCGCTAATAGTTACAATATTTATGACCCGATTACACTAACATTTTCGGAAAGATTTCTTCATGCGTCGTAGAAAAAACGGCTTGCTTGAAGTTTTCTCAAAGTTTAAGTTCGTCGCATACTTTTTTCCGCCAAAGTGTCTGAAACCTGGTTACCGGTACTCCGCCATTAGTTATTAAATATAAGTGAACAAATTCAATTTGTATGTGTTTTATCAACTTTGGAGGTGTGACGTATGTATTCTGTATATACTGTAGAAATTTCAAAATATTTCGCCAGTTATTGAGCTAGAATCAGCGAGTTGAGTTATAAAAAACATCGAATTTGGGCGCGATGAAAAATGCAATTTTTATTAATTATTACCTAAACTAATAATCGGATTTAATAATGATATGAGCAAAAAATGTCGACTCTCGCCAGGCTAATATAATGGTGTTTTTTATTTAAAAAATTTCTTTTTCTTCCGCATTCTGCCTGTGGACAATACTCTTACTGAATTTCGCGCGGAGACGCCCTTTTATGATCGGTGTGTTCAATTGTATACCTAAATAAATATTATCTTATATTACCATCTTTTATTGAACACACCTGTGTATTTGTGCCCACGTCCAACGTAACGGGCAAGCACTGATGAGGCTTAATTCCAGCCAAGGCAGTATATAAGGACAATTTTCCAATGGGGATTCCCATTCCATGTGCACCTAAGTCTCCAAGTCCAAGAATTCGTTCACCATCTGTGACTACGACTGCACGAATGTCGTGTTCTGGCCAATTTTTCAGAACATCATAAACGTGGCCTTTATCGTGGATACTGATAAAAAGACCTCTGGGTCTGCGATAGATGAGACCAAACTTCTGACAAGCGAGTCCCACAGTCGGTGTGTAGACTAGAGGCATCATCTTTTCCACATCTTCTCCCAAAAAGCGGTAGAATAACTTCTCGTTCCGATCCTGAAACAATGTAATAGAAATGCTATACAAAATAATTTCTTATCGCACTATGAAATACAAAATTTTACTTGTTATTCCAATTACTTATTTCATATAGGAATATATCATGTATGAATGTTTATACATGATATACATGATTTTATATCATGTATATCAGTTATACATAGTTATACATTGTTTTAAATGTCATGCCGGTACTTACTGAAAAATCAGGTTGCTAATGAGATACATATTATTTAAAATGTTATCCTGGTACTTATCTAAAAATAAGGTTGCTATATAGGATCTGCATATATCTTTTGAATTAAAAAAATCACCCAGATGCTTATCAAAAATAAGTTGTGATGCTCTCGTTGTCTATAACCAAAGACTTTCTGAGGAAGATGTCATATATAAAATATGTGCATAATTGTTCCTGTGTACCAATGAGTACCTTTGTAATAATGCACTGAGAGACCTTTTGTTAGAATAAATGAAAAAAATGGATTAGAATTTGGTATAATATCGTACCAAAATGGGGAAAACCGAGGTTTTATTACACTTATTCGTATTACAGTACCGAAGTTCAATATTATCATATGAGTATTTAAAACACGAAGACGACAAAGTAGTATTCCGATTACGAAATATTATGAATCTCCATTTCAAGAATTAACACTATGAAAAAATGATATTCTTTTTACTGAGTTTTCGAAAAATAATTTCAATAAGAAAAATAGTGAATATCGTAATCTCGAAAACGTATTTTAGAAATTAATATTATCAATATGAATTTGACAGCAACCTAAGACGCATAGCAATATATGAAATCCCTATTCTTGATTTTTCATATAGTTTCGTTTGAGAATGCTCCTCGAGTATTTCCGCCGTTTTCCGATCGAGCTCGATTGTGCAGAGCCGAACAACTTCTTTTTTAAAATAGTCAACAATTTTTTATTACCACAATCTTTTAACTATCAGAAAATATATATTTTTTATATTATTATTTACTATTGTTCACATTATTTATATCTGTCTCCTTAGTTCTGTCAAAAGATGCTTGGTTGTAGTGAAAAAGGCGCTCTTATCATATGTATACCGGAATATTTCACAACATTTTAAATAAAAGTTAACTCTTTCTATTTTCAATTAGATCATTTACTATGGGATGCAAATCATTAGGAATTTTTTCTCTCGAAATTTATACACTAAGATAATAAGATTTAATTAAATGAGTACAATTTATAAAATATTACATCTAAATAAACTCAGGTTTATTATAATGAGTTACTGAGATATCAAATTGGATAATGTTATTCATACAAGAGTATTATCAGTTCCTTTAAAAAAATGTATTTTATAAAAAATCAATTTAATCATTGAAAGTGATAAAATGTTTAACCTATCTATTAGCAAAATTTTTGAAGCAACAAATCACTCGTGAAACAGGGCCCAGATATTTTTTATTCTGCCCTGAATTGTCAAGCTACGCCGCCATGCCGAGATTTTTGCCAAATATTCCATAATATAAGTTAGCCGTGGGGTTTAGTTGTTAGGGATAAAATGCGTTAGTGCTTTGGGTAAGTTAGGTTCGAATCTCGCCGCAGCGATTCCGATTTTTCATAGCGATTAAGCGTGCGATTATGTATGTAGTGAATAAATTAAGTATATAATAATAAAAATTATAATTGTACGCGTTTTTCCGTATTTAATTGTATTTAATTTGTATATTTAGTTCCTCCTTCTGAAGGTTAAATCTTTTGGTGGAGTGAGTTATTTTTCATATAGTCGTTTGAGATTCTCATAGGCTTTGTATGACAACTTCAAAAGATGTTTTCACTCTTTCGAATAAAATGTATTACTATCGTTTTAACTTCGCTTGTCAACTTTGATATAGTGAATTTTAAATTCTTGCAAGTTTTATAAGAGTTAATGCAACATCCTTTCCATTTGTTCAAACAAAAATATTAATTTTGCCGGCTGAAAACCACTATATTAATTTTTGATAAGCAAACCCTGTTTTCCCTATTTTGGAACGATATTATACTAAATTCTCATTCATTTTTATCATTTATTCTAACAAAAAGTCTCTCAGTGTGTTATGCTGAATTTGCCTTAAACATTTTTTACTTATGCCTTTTTATTTTCAGATCACTTTTGATATCTTGTTTTTGTATTTATTTCTGAATAATTGATAGTGATTTTTGAACGATTTCTTATAGTTTGAGTTTTCCTTAGATCTGTAAAATTTCTTGTAACATGTGAGTTTTACGATGTTCGGGTTATTTCGATGGGTTCCTTAAAAATTGTATCATTTGTCCTCGCAAGTGTAGGCTATAAAGAAGGGTCTTGGTTAAATGCTTCTCCCTCTCTCTCTGAAAAGTTGGATGGAACGATTTCAAAAATCTGGCAGTGCCTTGAGAGTTTTCGTGTTAGAAAGGAAGGTTAGTTGGCGTTGGGACATTGAATACTTCACCACGTATTTTTTGATAGTGATATTTTCATTTAAATAACATTTTTATTTTTCAATATACATTAAAATAAAATTTCCTCCATTTTTCAAGACTGTGTTTGTGACTTTCAACAGTATTTTTTAATTAGTGTCGTGATGTACTGTTGTGAAACAGACTGGATTATAATATATGTATTCACCTTATCACAGGAAGTTAATGATTACCATTTTTTTAATTCTAAATAATAATTTGAATAGATCGAATTTTAAATACTTACTTATTCTTATTATAAAGAATAATTGTTATATCTTTGTAATTTTTTCACTAATGAATACAAAATTAGAGTAAGTTTTAAAAACTGATATGTGTGGGTGTGTGTGTGTGTGGTATGTGTGTATATATAATTTAAAAAAATGATTAAACAACCACCGCAGGGTACCATTGAGAGCAACTGCCATTTAAAAAATAACACTGGCTCCCAGTAGAACCGCGGTAAATCACACTTATGGCCACGTCTCACAACCGTGAGATGGGTGGTCACAGGGCACGATGACATCACAACAACAGGCCGGCGAAACCCTCGTGTGTCTTGAGGACACGAAGTCTTGATACCTCTCCTCCTTTTCTTTCTCCTTGGCAGTGATTTTATATTCGGACGGAGCCGATAATTCAATCAAGGATATAGTTCGTTTCTCGAAGTCTTGGAGAAAGATGTCGGGCCTCAAGTTTGCAACGGAGACTGCTGTCCGAAAATCGTAGCTCCAGAAAATTTGGCACTTCTCGTTTTGGACAATTGACTCTATCTCCCTTTGCGCGTTCGGCAGAGCAGGTCGCGACCAATACCGTAAGAGCGACAAAGATGGTAATGAAGGACTCTTAGGGTCGCTTATGTATATAGATATACGTCATTTCTGCGTGGATCGGACACCTCAATGGTTATGTGTTCTAGGTACTCAGCGTGTGCACGACACGCTTTGTACCTATCACTGGGAACTTCTTGACATAAAATGAAGTCACGGTATGCTAAGGTGGAAATGACACCGTCCTGGAATGCAAAAATAAAACCCTCTGTACCTGAATTAAGTCCTGATGATCTGAGGGAAGCAAAAGTTTGCTCTTTCGACAAGGACTGTTTTTCTACATTTTTGTGAAAGTTTCCGTGCATTTGCTTGTCGAGTAGCTCTTGGTGAAATTTTCCAACCTCTGCTTTCTTTACTTCGGCTTTTAGACGTGCAGCATCTAGATGGAGTAATGCACTTTCCTCACTTCTGATGTTAAAATTCAGGCCAAGGGTCTCGGCCGCTTGCTCCACGGCTTTGTAAAGGAACGCTCCTTCGCCAATCATCTCGTGGTTCCTGATCATTTTTAGGAGAGGATCTTTGCCATTCGCAACGATGTAAGCTGTACTTAGAACAATTCGTTTATGAAGACACTGGAGATTCAGAAGTCCGCGTCCGCCTTAACGGCATGAAATCTATAATCGCGGATCTGACGAATTGATGTGCAAGCTTTTATGAATATGCATGATATTACGTGTTGTGATACCATGGGCCTTAAGTTCGTTCTTCGTCCATGGAACCACCCAGAACAAGTAGAGTAGAACCGGGACAGCAAGCATGTTAGTCGCAGATACCTTGTTCAACGCCGACAGATTGGAGGACCAAATCTGTCGAAGAAGATTCTTGTATCTGCTTCGGAGAGACTCCTTCACTGATGTTACATCCTGAATGCGGCTTTGAGGCACGCCTAGGTATGTATAGATCTCTCCAGTATTAAAATGTCTATAATAACACTTATATCCACAAGCTCAGGGTCCTTGGGAACGCCAGTAATATTTAATTTTTTTAAATTAATTTTTGCACACTTGTCCAAACCAAAGGCCATCCCAATCTCTTCTGTGTAATTCTTGACGATATTTATATCAGTTTGAAGTTTTCTTTCATCAGTGGCATAGAACCTCAGGCCATCTATATAAAATGGATGGGGTAAAAAATATTTCGATTTTCTGTTAGATTTAGGTGGCCAGCCGTCAACATATAAAGAAAAAAGGTTTGCTTCTAAAATTATCGAAGTATCACAATTTTAATATCGAAAATTTTTAGTTTGGTGAAAAAGTCCACTTCACCATCGTTCTTCACTCCAAAAATATTGGAAGCACACTTTTCCATGCTCACGGAAATTAAATAGTATGTTGGGCCGAAGAAATTTACAATGGATAAAGTTAATATCGCAGTGCGCGCAAAAGTTATGTCCAATTTAAGGTTAAAATGTCCACTCCAAAGTTTCAGCGAAAATGTCCACTCCAGGGCCAGCAGCTGTAAAAATCGCGCGCATCAAGATAGGGTTAAATTTTTTGCTCATTTTGCTGTATTTCGGTGGCCAAAAAACGTCCCTGCAAGGAAAATTATGTGTCTCAAAAATCATGTACATTTCGTAAAAATAAAGTTAAAATATGTATATGAATAGCTTTTCATGCTTTTCATCAAAAGTTACATGTCCACAAAAAAAATGTTGTTTTACAAAAAGTTCCATTTTTTTCACTTTTTTCAAAAATTAGAAGATTTTGAAATATTACAAAAAGCAGGTGAATAATGGAAAAAATATTACTTTTTTATCAAATTACTCGTCTAAATATATTTTTGGAACAAAGGGTTTCTTATATTTGAAAGTCCTAAAGTTTCACGCAAACTAACATTATTTTAGTAAAAATACAAAATAAAAAATAATTTTTATAGCCATTTTTCGGCAAATAAATCTATCATTATTATAATAAGTTGAAGTATTTCTAATAAAATATAATACAATTTTTATATTATTACGTAACATAATTTTTCATATTTAATAGAACTTGGAGAATAAGTCCTGAGTGCAATTTTTCTCCTCACCACCAGGAGAGACGCGGTCTATAATTGTTAAAACTAGTGTGTGTACAAGAAAAGAAAAAGTTATAATAAATTATTGAACTCAAGATTTCAGTGTTAAATAAAATTATCCATATCATTTGCGTTTATATAATAAAATATATACTTGTATGTGTTTCTTCAAGTGACTGCTTCTTTTTGTTACTAAAATTACTATGAAGATATGTATTCGCTTGTAATTATTATTTGTTCTATTTATACTGCTTTTCACTAAAGAATTATATATTTTTTACAAAATATTGAACGTGTTCGTATAGTTTCAGACGAATTTTAAAGTACTTTATTGTAAATATTATCAGATAAGAAATAAATTATATTGAGTAATATTTATTTGTATAATTGTTAAACAAAAATATTATAAATTAAGAGTTTTTACTGCAAAAAAGGCAACAACGCGTGAAGCATGTAGCTGAGCACAATAGAAAAAGAATCGTTAGCAATATAGATTAACTTTTACTTTCCTGTGATATTTCGCAATACTTCGTTGTAAGGATAATAAATAAGATAATATATTTTTTTCGAACTGCTTAATTCACGAACTGTTATATTCCAAATGTTCAAGATATAATTTCAGTGTTGGAAAAACAAACGACCTTGATTTAAAATAAAAGATAAAATATGATGACTTAAAATTTAGTAATCGAGTTTCGAATTTTTCGAATAATGTTCCGACTATCTCTTTGCAGACACTCCATATATATTTTTGAAGAAGAAGATAGTGATTTACACACTACTGAAAAGCATCCAGAGAATCTAAAAAGAAGAAAGAACCTTTCTCGATCTTCCATTCCTAAAATATTATTCATTCAATTAAACTTATGGACATACTAATTTCAATATTTTGTACAAACTTCGCGCATTCTCAACAATATTGATTATGATAAAATATGCATTTCTCTATGTATTTATAATGTAGAGAAAAAGTTTGAAATGTGTGCCTTTAGATTTGTTTTGGAACTTTTTTTTTTGAGAAAATGACACTTTCCGTGGAAATGCCCATATATATAGTTAAAAGTCTGTCATAAGGACAACCGCAGGATTTCGCCGTGAGCGGGTGCTAATCAAAATTGCACCCGCTCCGAGACCCGGTGATCAGGACGATTACCTTAACAGAATATTCCGGGTATAACCGTCCCAACTCCCTTATAAGGTCTTTATACCTCTCTTTCTTCTCTTTCCCCTTCGCTGTGACGTTTTTGTCAGCTGGTGCCAAAAATGCGATAACGAACATTGTTTGTTTCTCGAAGTCAAGAAGAACTATGTCAGGTCTCGAGTGCGCAACAGAAACAATTGTCGAGAATATGAAGTTCCAGTATATATGGTACTTCTCATTTTCGACAATTGACTCTATTTCTCTAGGAGCGTTTAGCGGATAGGTATTTGGGCTTATGCCGTAAGAGTGACGGAGATGATGATAAATAGTCCAAGAGCTGATGACGTTTTTCGTGAAGTGAGAGTATAAGTCCTAGTTTTTCGCTTATATGTCTGAGAAATGACCCTTCTTTCGAAACCCGTAAATGCCAGACACCCTGCCTGGGGCGTTTGGACACCTGAGGCAGGTGAAAAAATCGGAAATTTGCAGTGATAGTATAAGAGCCAATTTTCTTCTAGTATCG
>CAKNXH010058790.1:96591-111099 GCA_932178445.1 Andricus quercusramuli | reverse complement strand
AGATGACATCGTCCTGGCATGCGAAAATAAAGCCCTCTGTACCTGAATTGAGCCCTGATGATTTGAGGAAAGCAAAAGTTTGCTCCTTCGACAAGGACTGTTTTTCTACAATTCTGTGAAAGTTTCCGTGCATATGCTTGTCGAGTTGCACTTGGTGAAATTTTCCAACCTCTGCTTTCTTTACTTCGGCTTTTAGACGTGAAGCATCTTGATGGAGTAATGCACTTTCCTCACTTCTGATGTTAAAATTCACGCCAAGGGTCTCTCAAGCTTGCTCCGCGGCTTTGTAAAGGAACGCTCCTTCGCCAATCATCTCGTGGTTTCTGACCATCTTCAAGAGAGGATCTCTGCCATTCGCAACGATGTAAGCTGTACTTAAAACAATTCGGTTATGAAGACACTGGAGATTCAGAAGTCCGCGTCCGCCTTGACGGCAAGCTTTTATGTATATGCATGATCTTACGCGTGGTGACATCAAGGGCCTTAAGCTCGTTCTTCGTCCATTGAACGACCCCAAACGAGTAGAGTAGAACCGGGACGGCAAGCGTGTTAGTCGCAGATACCTTGTTCAACGCCGACAGATTGGAAGACCAAATCTGCCGAAGAAGATGCTTTTATCTGCTTCGAAGAGACTCCTTTACTGATGTTACGTCCTGAATGCTGCTTTGAGGCACGCCCAGGTATGTATAGGTCTCTCCAGTGTTGAGATGTTTAATAACACTTATATCTACAAGCTCAGGGTCTTTGGGAACGCCAGTAATCTTTCCTTTCTTCAAATGAATTTTGGCACACTTGTCCAAACCGAAGTCCATCCCAATATCTCCTGTGTAGTTCTTGACGATATTTATAACAGTTTGAAGTTTGCTTTTACCAGTGGCATAGATCTTCAGGTCATCCATATAAAATACATGAGTGACCTTATGCTCACGCTGATTAGTGTCGCCACAGAGGTTTCCAGGATAATTTCGTAGTGCGAGGGATAGAGGCAGAAGTGTGATGCAAAAAAGAAAAGGGCTCATACTATCCCCTTGAAAGACGTCCCTCTGGAAGGTTACCTTGCTCGTCGTCAGACGCTGATTCCTAGATGAGATGGTAAATCTAGTTTTCCAAAGAGGCATCAATCTCTCTATGCATCTCACTATGTGTGGATGTACCTTCAAGCTTTCCAACAGACAGATGATAAGTCTATGAGAGGTTGAATCGAAAGCTTTCCGGTAGGCAATCCAGGCCATTGACAGGATGCGCTGATGGACTGTAGCGTCTTTACAGACACACCTGTCAATCAGCAGGTTCTCTCGACCGCCTGCTACACCTTTTTTCGAGCCTCGTTGTTCGTACATCTCTCGCCATACAGACTCAATTCGTCGAACAATCCTGTTGTTTAGAACAGCTGTAAAGATCGTATACAGTGTGTTCAAACAAGTTATTGGCCTGTAATTCTCTGGTTTGGACAAGTTGCCTTTTTTCAAGTTGCCTCTAAGTGCTTTTTTCACCTCTTCGGCAGTGACTGATGGGCACTCCTCCTCAGATTTTATGAGGCTGTCGCAAAACTCCTTGAAACGGGTGATATTGTCAGTATCTTCTTTCAACTCTAGTGTTTTCGGGATCTTGTACACCTCTCTCCAAAAAGTCTCTACCTCCTTGGGCTTGGGTGGATTTTTACAAAAACAGGGGGATCACTGAAGAGGCGTGATGGGTCAGCAAGAAACTGTTGATTATCCCTGTTCCATCTCTCCCTCTTCTGTATCCTCCTCCTTGCGTCAGATAACAGCCTTATTTTGTCAACAATATGCTGCTTGATTGTCAGCAGCTTCGAATGGTCCAGTGTGTGATTCAAGTTCCTTAGATCTTGGACGAACTTTAGAACCCTTTCCGTGAACAGTCTACCAGATGTTATGTAGTCAATCACACATTGAACACGGGACGCATTCTGTCTTGCCCATCCAATTTTCTTGTTCAGTTGATGCAAGCGTCTTCTTGTCTTTTGATCCATCGTCGGTTTCAGCCTTCGATTTGAATCAGCCAAAGCTCTCGCAGCACCATAAACTGAGCAATTGATTGTCCAGAGGTCGGACTCTTGCGAGATATCTCCACGAAGGGAAGCATCCATTTCAGCCAGATCTTGGGGCTTAAGAGGAACTTGCATGTTGATGTTCCTCCTTGTACTGAAATTGCGATCATCTTCCAGAAGGTGCCTGCTGTCTGCGGTTGGTCTTAATGTCGTTTCATCTTCGTCTGCAGCTTGTTCAAGCAGCGGTTGAGGAAGCGCTTCGCGTACATATCCATTTTTCCGGAGGTAGTCGGCTTGATTTCGCAAAGACTGATGCGAAACGTGTTGGAGCTCTGGGTGTTTCTGGCACCACAGAGTATGCATACGCGCCATAAAGCCTCCGCGAACAGGGATAATACTGGCATCGTAGCAGTCTAGTACGTAATTTTCAAGTTGATCCAGTATATACGGCACCTCTCATTTTCGACAATTGACTCTATTTCCCTAGGAGCGTTTAGCGGAGCGGTATTTGGGCTAATTCCGTAAGAGTGACAGAGATGGTAATAAAGCACTCTTAGTGCCGCATTGTGCCTTTGGATGTAGGTCGTTCCCGCATGAGTTGGACAACTACATAGTATGTGACCTAGGTGCTCAGGGTGTGCATGACACGCTCTGCAGCTATCATCGGGATTATCTTGGCTCAAAATGTGGCGACGGTATGCTAGAGTGGAAATGACACCGTCTGAACATGCCAGAATGAAACCCTCCGTGCCCGAATTCAATCCGGATGATTTAAGGAAAGCATCGATAGGAATCGTTGATAGGATCCTGCGTCTTTATATATATTGTGACATTGCAAAATTCTTGCAACTCACAAATTCTAATTGATAAATTTTTATTTGACATTTAAAGATTTTTCGTAAATTCAGAGATTTAATTTTGTAAGGTCAGAAATCACGGCTGCGGTACGGAAACTCCATGACTAGGGCTAGATTTAAGATTTATGATTTTAAGGACTTATTCTGTTCGTTTCTTTTATTTTTCTGTAACGATCCGGACTCTTCGAGACATCGTGGGACCACTTGAGGCTTGTAGAACAGCGAGATTCCATCGAGACACATTTCAAGCCGTTTGAATTCTCCAGCCTTTTTCATCTACTATCGTCTGCCAGACTCAAAGGAGCTGTGGATCCTCATCTGCAAGGATTCATGTTAGGATGCCGGCCAGTTTTGAAGCAACGTTACAAGTTGCGGAAAATCCGGAACGACTCATCTACCTGGCGTAGAACCTTTCTGGAAACTTCAGGATGAGA
Organism: Andricus quercusramuli; assembly: GCA_932178445.1. Lineage (NCBI taxonomy): Eukaryota > Metazoa > Arthropoda > Insecta > Hymenoptera > Cynipidae > Andricus > Andricus quercusramuli. Next base: position 107,797 of record CAKNXH010058790.1, on the reverse strand, counting down.
AATTTTTTCATCAATTCCCAACATGACTAGGGAATCTCAATGCGGAATGCCCTCTTCACGTCGGCTGATAACAATTGGTACCGAACCAAATCCTGCTCTGATCAGCCAGGGTAATTTCGGGCTCCAGGAGGTGATCTAATGGGTGAATTGGAGAGTAAGGATGTCGAAGTAACAACACTGGATCAATCCTGGCGATAATAGAGGGAAAGAAGGATGAAAACCGAAAATAACAGGGTACCGAGCTCCACTTATTCATATGGCCCTGGAATGTAAACCCTGCACCCCGTCTCCGCAGCGGCCTTACCACCAATAGGAACGGCGGAAAGAAGGAGGAGAAGGAACGCCGAGACCGAGTCCCGCACCGTTGCAACTACACTCGCTCTTCTCTGCCGACCACAGCCGTGTCAAGTTGACTATTATATTTCCCGCGTCGAGTCAGTCAGTTTTATAAAGTACTCATCAAGTGTCCATCTTCGAGTAACCTGCCAGAAAAAAAATCAGTCGAAACGCATTCGACAACTCCTCATCCCCAAGGAAGTTCGTCCACATCAAATCCAGAGTTCAACGGGTAAGGCCAATTCAAATAGTAAGCAAGGGAGACCACGCTCGACACGTGGCCACAGTGGATCAATCTAAGTGATTTTGAAAATATTAATTTTGTCGAGTAAATGGCGTCACACGTGGTCGAGGTGGAGTTCCGTTGACTGGGCCTTCCTATTCACTTTATTGTTAATATGTTGTATTTTATTATGTGTGATTACGTTACTATTTTTTTTGAAATGTGTCCCCAATGGTGAATTCTTTTGTAACCTATGAACTGAGCCCCCAGTCGAGTGTTGCCACATGAAGTTTGACCCCGGAACTATGACCCCGTTGAGCATTTTGAGTAATTTTCATATAGACACATAATGGAACCCCAAATTGAGTCGTGCCCCGAAGCCCAATTTTCTTTAATCTTGAGTAAACCCCTTTATCGTGTGTTAGTATAGAATTGTGCACTTTTTTCGGAACTGAGCCCCAGTCGAGTTTTGCTCCAAATTATTAATGATAAAAATATGGATCCCGATTTTCTAGTGTCAAGAAATATCGTATCAAGTTCCATTTAAGTGTCACTCAGTCTAGAGCTTCCCCTACCCACCCCCTTTATTGTGAGTGAAATTTATAGACTTTGAGCGTCGAGAATTGTGGTTTAATTTTGAATATGTCCCTCGCTGAATTTCTAATGTGTTTTAGATTTAATTTTGAATATGTTACTCTCGGGATTTCTAATGTATTATTGATTTAATTTTGATTATGTTATTTGATGAATTTCAAGTATGCTGTTGAGGGAATTTTTGAGTATAGCACTTGTTGAATTTTGAAGGCATTATCGATGAAATTTTGAATATGTGACTCAGAGAATTTCAGATGCGTGATTGATTGAACTTTGAGCATGTTGTGTACTAAATTTTCAAATTTGCTATTGATTGAATTTTGATAGGCTATTTACTGAATTTCGAGTGTACTATTGGCTGAATTTCTAGTGTTTTATTAGTCAAAATTTAAACATGTTATTTGTCGAACTTAAAGTGTGCTATTGATTTATGTCGAGGTCATCAATTTGTTTTGAGGTAATTAAGCCATGTGAGTAGTATTTGTGTGAGTAAATTTAGAGTTGATAGAGTTAGGCGAGCTGGGCTCAATTTCTCCTGCAAATAAAGATGTTGAGGTTTTAAGATGTCGTGAAGCAAATTATCTAAATCACGGTTGAAATATAGAGGTCTAGGTAATGTGTTATTTTGGGTTAATATTGAGTTTGAGTAAAGATTTGAGTTCGGCTATTACCAATGAAATAAATTAGGCTAGGACTAGTCATGAGTCGTTACTAATTTAGTGAAGTTAGGCTATGGCCAGTTTTGAGGTTATGTTTCAATAACGACTAGACTTCTGAAATCAACGTGATGGATAATTTTCTTCAATCGAATTTTGGTTGATGAATTTTGGTCCTAATCGTACGGAATATTCGTGAATAGTTATTTTTTTGTTTTGTTTAAACGAATAAATTGAATCTTTCTGGGAGTTCGCCTAGCTCGGTTATAGTTTAGAATTTAGAGCTCTTAAGTCTTGTTCGAAATTGCCTAGCATGGAGTTCCGGGCAGAGAAGCCTAACCACTCAAGGTTAGTTTAGGTCGAGTATTTTAGTTAGGATTTAAGATTTTTTTCTTATCGTGAACATGTCGAGAAAATTATTATTTGAGCCTCGAATAATTTTTTTGAAGATTGTAAACCATTAGATTTTGTCGAGATCCGTCATACGGGTGAAGATCAATTGTTATGTAAATCGGGCTTGTTATTTCACTTCCTTTTTTTTGTTAACCAGCATTAAATAAATTACCTGTTCTAATTAGTGTAAATGTTGAGTTGTCATTTATTGGCATTGTTGAACCCTCTTTATTTGCGAACCACGCCCAACTACCGAGTCTGAGCTGACCGTGCGAGAAGCCGGTACACTGCGTTCCTAGGATTGAGTTTAGTTTATCGTTCTTTTTGAGATTTTCGGATTTTTATCTAATGAATTTTGAGATTTGGGTTTTGTGAATTTAAGTGGCCTCGAACAGGCCTGGCGCTCAACGGAAAATTTAGATTTTTTATGAAACTCACGGGAAGCAGTGCCAAAGTTATGTAGTGATTTTAATTATTTAATCGTAATTAAATTGCAACATTTCAATATATATATATAGTGTCCCAGTACTCAAAAAACATTTTTGTATTCTTTAATATTAGGGTGGCTCAAAAACACTTTTTTTTAAAGGGCAAAGATCCCCCCCCCCCTCCCATTTTGTTCAAGATCCGAAAAAAGAAAGTCCCTAATTTTTATTTTTTCGTTTTTTTTTATTTTAACTGCTGCCGGTTTTGACTTGAAGTTTCCCATGTTAAATGCATGGGGAAAAATCACTTTTATCAGTTATTGAAATAATTTTGTAAGGATTGGAAAAATGTGACGGGAAAGTATAGAGGCTTGCTGAGAATTATCCAACGAATAATGTCATGCATCGGACATATGGGTTTGACACTCCTAACAGACCCTTGCGAGTCCCTGAAAACTACCCTTAAAACCAAAAATATCAATTCTTCAAAGAAACGACATTTTGACAACTGTATTCTCATATTTTTTTTACCAAAAATTATTTATATTGGTCCAGTGGAATATTTATTAACATCGCTTAATTAATTCCAATTATTGAAACAAATGAAATTTGTTAAAATTTTGTTTGTTTGAAATTTTTTGATTATTTAAACAAATTGCATTTGTTTAAATAATTTTCTCTTAACATTTTTTTATTAAAGTTTATTATTATTTCTTCAGTGGAATGTTTATCAACATTTGTTAATTAATTTGCAAAGTTTCAAACAAATTTGATTTGTTTGAATAATGTTTCTCAAACATTTTTTTTTTTTTTTAAGAAATAAGGGGGTTTTGTCTAAAAATTCATCGAACTAACAGTTTATTACACAGCCAAACAAAAAAAAATCATTTTTCGGATCTGGAGGCCAGACCATGTTTACTATATGTTTTTGGGGTCGATGAATCCGAATTCGAGGTCCTAAAAAACCCAGCACGTCAGGGTTCTGACACAACCTCAAAAAACCTAATAGAAAACCTTTTTTCGGATCTGGAGGTCAAACCATGTTAACTATATGTTTTTGGGGTCACTGAATCCGAATCCGAGGTCCAAAAAACCCCAGCACGTCCGGGTTCTGACACAACCTCAAAAACCCTCATAGAAAACCTTTTTTCGGATCTGGAGGTCAAACCATGTTTACTATATTTTTTTGGTGTCGCTGAATCCGAATCCGAATCCAAGGTTAAAACCCCCCAGCACGTCAGGGTTCTGACATAACCTCAAAAAACCTCATGAAAAATCTTTTTCGGGTCTGGAGGTCAGACCATATTTACTATATGTTTTCAAGGTCGCTGAATCCGAATTCGAGGTCCGAAAACCCCGGCACGTCAGGGTTCTGACATAATCTCAAAAAAAAAACCTCATAAAAATTTTTTTTGAGTCCGGGGATAGACCATGTTTATTATATGTTTTTGGGGTCGCTGAATCCGAATCCTGAGGATCCGATTCTTTGCATCGTAAAACGTTTGCACGAACCTGCCATGACACACGTAAGTTTCTTTGAAAATCAAATCCTTGACGTGCTTGAGTTTTTCAGACTACGGATTCGGATCCAGCGACCCCAAAAACATATAGTACACATAGTCTGACCTCCAGAACCAAAAAAAAATTTACAAGGATTTTTGATATCATGTTTGAACCCTGACGTGCTGGGGTTGTTGGACCTCGGATTCGGATTCAGCGACCCCAAAAACATATATTAAACATGATTTGACCTCCAGATCCGAAAAAAAGGTTTTCTATGAGGGTTTTTGAGGTTGTGTCAGAACCCTGACGTGCTGGGTTTTTTTGGACCTCGGATTCGGATTCAGCGACCCCAAAAACATATAGTAAACATGGTTTGAACTCCAGATCCGAAAAAAGGTTTTCTATTAGGTTTTTTGAGGTTGTGTCAGAACCCTGACGTGCTGGGTTTTTCAAGACCTCGGATTCGGATTCAGCGACCCCAAAAACATATAGTAAACATGGTCTGACCTCCATATCCGAAAAATGATTTTTCTTTGTGTGGCTGTGTTATCTTTAATAACATACATTTATTTAAAAATATTTTCCAATTCTATAAAAAATAAATTATTATTGATTTTCAACAACATTTAATTTGTTCAAACAATCATTTTTCCACCAAACTTGTAAATTTTTCTTCATTGATTCAACAATTAAGTCTTAATTCTTAACAGGAACATATAGTATTTGAATAAGTATTGAAACGTATTCGAAAAATATTTCTCCTAAGAGACCTGTGAGCTTATCATTAGCAGAAATCCTTGCATCTGTGTATAATTTTATACATGTCCTCCCCGTTTACGAACGGAACTTTCCATTTTATTTTGAATTTTTTTATTGCCTTTGGTTAAAGAGTATAGGAAAAAGTTCCCAGATAGCAAAAAAACAACATTATGTCGCGACACAGTGATAGACAATATAGATTAAGATTATATAAGAAAAAAGCGAACAAATTGAAACTGTGGAAACAAGGAAGGGTTTGTTAAATAATAAAGGTGAAATGTGAATGCGAAAATTCAATATTATAAAACCTTGATTACTAGTTGAATATAAATAATAATTTATTATTTTAGCAATTGAGCCGTTGGATAGTGTAAGGGCATATAAAATTCACATGGGCGTTCCGGTTGGCCCCTGTTGTCTTTAAAATCGATTTCGAAAATTAAATTTTTGAAACATACAACTTTGTAGAAAATTCCATGGCGCATCTGTTTTCCTCTTGTGAAAAAGTTGTATCTTTTACTGTTTCTGAAAAAAAGTGAAAAAACTGGATTTTGTGAAAAACAAAATTTAATAAATATTTTGATTTCAACTCGCTCTAAAAGAGAAACTTTTGCATATTTTCACATGAAAATTAGAGGAGTTATGCTTCAAACCGTTTTAAAGATGATATGCTTGTTTAAACTTCTCTAGTTTGTTACCAAAAAAAGCTGTTAATTTTTTTGTCAAGCAGTATCAAAATAATTTTACGCAACTTTCAAACGCTTCGTTTATCGAGGGAATTTTGAGTAAGCCCAAACTTCAAGCGGAAGATATGTTCCTTAGGGTTTAGTGAAGTTTTCTGGAAAGTATTACTTAAATATAATGAATCGTTAAAAAAATACGATCATTCAAACATCGCGTCAAAGAGTGATCGAGCGCATGAGAGGTGAGAATACTTCGGCGCCTCGACCGTCCTGTCGTATCTGTTAGGAGAGAAAATTTTCGATCACTTTGTTTATCTAGGTAATTTCACGTGCGCGAAACTTTCAGCAAAAGAAATCTTCATAAGGATATAATAACATTTTTTGAGATTTTTTACGTCAATTCATCTCACGGTTAGAAAATCATAAGCATTTAATTTGCCTTTCTCGAGCGCTTGAGAGCACGCCGATCCTACTACGCCGAGTCTGACGAAAAAGACTTATCAGAAGAAGAATTCACTTCCGATGAAAATTAGACATAAGGGAACTTATAGACTGACACCAGAGTATATTTTCCGATGAAAATTAGACATAAGAAAACATCTAGGCTGATACCATAGCACATGTATGTACGTATAATTTCGTCCAAAGATACCTGTGATAAGATATATACATAGTTTTTTAATATATTCGAAGAATAAATTAGATGTACTTCAAACCGTTCAGCATTAAAATACATCACTGTGTGAGTACTACATTTTTTTGGGCATTTTTTCTTGTCCAGAATAATAAGAAAACATTATTTCCTGGCGGCTACGACAGGACGGCGCGGTGTGTTCGAGGCGCCGAAGTATTCTCACCTCTCACGCGCTCGATCTCTCTTTGACGCGCAGTTTGAATTCTCGTATTTTTCTAACGATTCATTCTATTGAAATAATACTTTCCAGAAAACTTCATTAAACCCTAATGAACATTTCTTTCGCTGGAAGTTTGGGCTTACTCAAAATTCCCTCGATAAACGAAGCGTTTGAAAGTTGCGTAACATTATTTTGATACTGCTTGGCAAAAAAATTAACAGCTTTTTTTTATAACAAACTAGAGAAGTTTGAACGAGCATATCATCTTCAAAACAGTTTGAAGCATAACTCCTCCAATTTTCATGTGAAAATATCCAAAAGTTTGTCTTTTAGAGCGAGTTGAAGTCAAAATATTTATTAAATTTTGTTTTTCACAAAATCCAGTTTTTTCACTTTCTTTCAGAAACAGTAAAAGATACAACTTTTTCATAAGAGGAAAAAAGATGCGCCATGGAATTCTCTACAATGTCATATGTTTCAAAAATTTAATTTTCGAAATCGATTTTAAAGACAACAGGGGCCAACCGGAACGGCCATGTGAATTTTATATGCCCTTACACTATCCAGCGGCTCAATTGAAAAATATTTGAAAATAAATGTATGTCACTTAACGATAATGAACTGCCAGTTCAACGAATTTTTGGAAAAAACATTTTTTTAGACAAATGGCATTTGTGTAAATATTAAAACATTAATTAATCAATGTTTTTAAATGTTCCACTGGACCAACAATAATGATTTTCATGGAGAAAAAAAATTCCAATTGTTTAAATAATCGAAAATTAATAAATATTTCACTAGACCAATAGTAATAATTTTTAGGAAAAAAGCGAATTTTCGAGAAAAAAAAAATTATTTAACCAAATTCCATTTGTTTAAATAATTGAAAATGAATCGTGGGGGAGTGTTAGGAGTGGCAAACCCATATGTCCGATACATGAAATTCTTCGCTGGATAATTCTCTACAAGCCTCTATACTTTCCTGTCACATTTTTTCAAACCCTAAAAAATTATTTCAAAAACTGAAAAAAGTGATTTTTCCCCATTCATTTTACATTGGAAACTTCAAGTCAAAACCGGCAGCAGGTAAAATAAAATAAAAAAAAAATAAAAAATTAGGGATTTTCTTTTTTCGGATTTGGAACAAAATGGTGGGGATCGTTGCCCTCTAGGATGAAAAAAAAATTTGCCATGCATTTTTGAGCCACCTTAATATATATATATATTTTTTCTGGGATTCTGGGATACCGGGCGACCTCTCAGAGTATACAGCCTTATCCTTGCATGCGGGGCTCTACAAGAATGGACGAACCCTTTTCCCTAGCTGCCAAAAACCACTTGAAGAAGGCTCAAAGAACATAAATAGCTTCAAGGAGCTGTGCAGTGCCCTCATAACACCTGAGGAGGAATGCCCACCTATCACTACCCAGGACGCGCAAAACGTATTAAGAGGCATGAAGAACTATTCCGCTCCGGGACCAGATTGTATCAAGACCTTCTGGTGGAAGAAGTTTCCTTCAACCCACCAGCATCTGGCCCGAATTTTCACCTCATATCTAAATTCGGAAGAGCCTATTCAGGAGAGGTTGGTGGAAGGGCGTACAGTGCTCCTGCCGAAGACGGACAACTTAGCTGACTCTAAGAATAACACGCCAATAACTTGTTTGTACACACTGTATAAGATCTTCACAGCTATCCTAAATGATAGGATTGTTCGGAAAATTGGACCTGTGTGGCGAGAGATGTATGAACAACGCGGCTCGAAGAAAGGCGCTTGCGAGATGGATGCAGAAAGCTGCCATCCTTGAGTCGCTTCGTGTCTTCAAGGTACACCAGAGTTTCGCCGGCCTGTCGTAGTGATTTCACCGTGCTCTGTTACCATCCACTTCACACGGAAAAAATAAGTTGTCGAAACTTTACTTGATGAGTCACCCATTCTAGGATAGGCCACGTTTTTTTAGGATCTCATCTAATTTTTATGAAAGAACCGCTGACTTTATCGAAAAAGTGAAAAAAGTCAATGAAGTATTGGAACACAGTCTAAGAACATCAGTTCTTGAGTTTTTATTCGGCAGTTTTTGACAAAGTTTTAGACAAGCATTCAATTTTTCATAAAAAGTCCTCCGTCCTCTAGCACAGAAACGTATAACTGATTTATAAGTTGTCGAAGAACGCGTTAACTGTCTTTTACATATCTATATATGCACAATGTACAGTCACATTGGACGCTTGTGTTAACACCTAGTGATGCTCAGGTGAAGTGGTGTATGTATAGGTCTGAATGGAGTCGCGGTCACCGGCAATGAACAAATGAGCGCGGATTTAAATTTGTCTCTTCACTGGGATTTGTGGAAAATATTCAATGTGTTAAGTTAGCCGTGGGGTCTAGTTGTTAGGGATAAGTTGCGTTCGATGCGTCATTGACATAGGTGTTGGGTAGTTCGAATCCCGCCGCAAAATTTGTTTCCATTTTTCATATGTTCGTGTGTATGCGTAAAAATAAATATAACTTAAGCGTAAGTCTATGTGAATAACAATATAGTATAACTGCGAAATATATATTTTTTTAATTTGTCTACACTGTTTTCTAAAAACTCGTTAGGAGTCATCGAAAGTTTCATTGACTGGCTTCGAAGCATTAGTGTATCAGTGTTTCAAGAACTCTATTCATCTGGTCTTCACATTTTCATTGAAATTATTTTGTACTTTCTACCAGTTTTTCTACTTTTTAAACAAGTATCAATCAAAGTTTCTAAAGACGATTCTTCTAATTTATGACATACGTTTAGCCCTATCCTAGAGTGGTTGACACAGTCATTCAAAATTTAAACAACTAATTTTTTCCGTGCACGGTTGTGAGACGTGGTCATAAGTGTGATTTACCGCGGTCCTACTGGGAGCCGGTGTCGTTCTTTAGATGGCAGTTGCTCTCAGTAGAACCCTGCGGTAGTTGTTTAACCCTTTTTTTGAAATTATATATATACGCACATACATATAGTAAGGACAAAGTCATAGTAGCCATAGTCATAAGTATATATTTATCGTAAGATGTTATTCATATCGGTTTGATTACGTCAGGCATTACATGGAAGATTATTGAGAGTTTGGGGTAATTAAGGTTGAGTGAAAGGGTTATTCTTTAAACGTAAATGTCCAAAAAGAATTTAAATGTGAGTAATGTAATAAAAAAATAAGAAATATATTATATATATATATATATATATATATGGGCGATTTTCAAATAGATTTCAATTTGTATGTCCCTCGATGTTTATTCGATATTCCTATAACATTTTTGACCTGCTAAGGGGATTACAGCACATATGGCGGCCTACTTTATTAGTCCACACAGAAAGAGTGCCACAAAATTTACAGTTTGGCATACCATTTTTGTAATTAAGTAGTCAGTTTTTACCCACCCTACAGTATCCCTCCCTCCAGATTCACATACAGTATAAGTCCGATAAGTTGCCGTCCGATAAGTGTACACTCCACTTAAAACGTCATCACACGCACGGCACACACACTAATTGGGGTTCTCCCACTACGTGTGCTATTTTGCTTATGATTTGCGCACCATTCTTACGCATGCGCGCACCTAATATCGTGCTACTAGTGGGGGCATGCGATAAGTCCGCAATTCCTGGAATTTTCCGCCCCTACAGCCCCGAAATGAGAAACTTATCGGACTTCTACTGTACTTAAAATGTGACAGGACTGGATTTTTTTTTTATAATATTGGCCTTGGGCACTTTTTTTAAATATATGATGCAGTTCAAATTGCAATACTAACATGCTAGAGATTATAAATACTGACTAAAAGAATCATGCTTATATGTCTGTCCCTCGGTTTGTTAACAACTACGAAGCCTCTATAATTTCAACGCATTTAAGCTGATAATTCGTATTATAATCGATTATAATTATAAAAAATAGGAAGTTTTTATCAAATTTTAAAAACACATGACGTTTTCAGAATCTCAAAATTGATTAAATTCTCGTAAGTCGTCTGAGAACACGGGAAAAACTATCGGTTAACCTGAATAACAACTCCGAAGCCTCCGAAAAAAGAGGTGCAAACGCAAAATAATTCTTTTTTCAACAAAAATTCTCCGTAAAATTCGAAGGGCTGATGGAGCAAAACACTTTCCCTAAAGTTGGAATTATTAAAAAAAATTGTGTGTTTTATATCACTTGAAAATTGCAAATAACAACTCCGAAGCTAACGACTCTGAAGCCTTTCAACAACTCCGAAGCCTTTTTTTGCACTTGCTGGTGAAAGGCTCGAAGTTGCATTGAAGAGAAAGAAAAAAAGGTTCGACATTTTTTTAGAATGTGCAGACAACTTTTATACATTTAAAAAAATATATACTTTGACCCGCTAAGCTTGCCAACCCCAGTTTTGAACCTTTACAATAATGTACTTCAAGTAAAAGAATAATTTAGACACAAATTAGTGGAAAAATCAATAGTCTAGATCAAACAGCTTTCCCACGTTATAAAGTACATCTTGGTACACATGTCTAAGAAAACTGATAACAGTTATTGCATAATTTAGAACTTCAGTTTATGCGCATCTCGGAAATCAAAATTGAAATCTATTTGCAAATCGCCCATATACATATAACATGAAATCACATTTTATCACATCAATAATCTCTCTTATTCTTAGCAGACTTTTATAAGCAATGACACATGTCGTTGTAGAAACCCTATAATATTGCACACATATTTATTTATATGTAAAAGCAAAAGGAATGTCGAAATTTTACAATATGAG
>CAKNXH010058790.1:81653-96191 GCA_932178445.1 Andricus quercusramuli | reverse complement strand
TATATCAACCATTTTTATTGTTTGAACTCAACAGGTAATATAATAAATAAATATATATATATATATATTTGTTTATTATATTACCTGTTGAGTTCAAACAATAAAAATGGTTGATATAATTATTTATGTTTTTCCGATGTTCTGGTAAAACAATAAACCCACGCTGTTCAACAACCATAACATGAAAAAACATAATTGTTGATATTTTATTACCTACTTTTTTTAATATTGAAAAAACCATACCATTTTGCCTGAGGAGTTCCGGAATGATATGTTCTCTTGTAAATTGTGGTAATGAAACTAATTCACTACTTTGCGTTACTCCGTGTTTTTGGGTTTGTCCTTTACTGACACAGCTTATTACTAAATATACTGCTGCATCCTTACTATGCCAATTTTCTGCCGGTTTGTCAGTATAATTTTGTAACATTATCTAAAAACAATTTTTTTTAATGAAATACCAAATTTATATATGATTGCCACTTGTGATGTTGCAGCTCGCAACCCACAAGGCACCCTTTATGGTAATATTTCAGTTAAATATAATTAATCAAGATCATCAAATATGTAGCCTCAGACACCAATTTCGCACTGTTTAGAGTTTGTATGTTTAGAACGAGTCGGTACTTACAATTAAAAATTAAAAATCATGTCGAGGCTAAGGCTCAATAGAATGAGGGGATCCGTAGATTACTATAGGCTATTATTGGTTACAAATAAACGCTCTGATTCTCATAGCAGTGGTCAAAACGTAGTAAAAAATTTACGGCCTTTTTCTTAGATATGTTAATTAGAATTTCAGCAGGCGAGTTTCCAATGTTTGCAAGAAAATTTACTCTCGCTGATCTATAAACAGGACACTCGAAGAGAACATGATTTAGACTTTCTAGAACAATCAGATTACAAATTTTACAAGTTACCGTCACGTCGATGTCCTACATTTTTTTAAAGTTAAACCTTATCATACCATCGTTGCTCAATCTAGACCTGTAGCAGGGATCTAGTCAAATCATATGATAGATACAGGTTCATGTAGTCTTGAAGATCAGTTGCATAAATAGCTTGAAATAAAAAACGCGATAGCGATAGTTTAAGTTTCTTTTCGGCTCTTTCTCTGCAAACGCAGCCAAAGTCGTTAATAAATGGTTACAAAGATTGTGCAAGCACTTCAGAGTCCGAAATATATCTTTTTTTCTAATTCCGTGGCTAATCAATACATTTATTCAGTTGAGCAAACCAGTTGCATTTGATATCTATTGTAAAGTGAAAAGACGCGCTTTCGGTTGTTGGTGATCGATCCACCCCAATTTGTTAATTTTATGAAAAAAATAATTCCATGAATTTTTTTCTGAATCAGTTAACATTAACGCGTGCCTCCGAGTTTTTGAAAGTAACATGGAGTTTTAAATAAGAAAAACTCGTTTTACGAAAAAATTGAAAAAAGAAGTACTTGTTATTAACTTTTTGTAAATTAAAGTTCAGTTACCTCTTAAGGAATGTTAAAGTAATAATTTCCAACCAATAAACATTAGTTTTTAAATACCCCACACCCTTGTATTGTGTCCGGAATATGTACAAAAATGTAAAATAGCAGTTTTATGTAAAATTCATGCTTAAAGACTGTATTTTTTCAATTTTCTGAAAATGAATTATTTTTATAAGTCACCAGTTTCCAAGTATTTTTAAACTGATTTTCAATTGTTTAAAACATTTTTTTCCCTTGTAAATCGTACAAAGTTATTCTTTTCTGGAATTAATTACACATCAACGAATGTTGAGAGTAATATATTTTTAAAACTATATTTAGTGATTATTTAAACAATTTACAATTGTATAAACAATTTTTCCTCTGTAAATCGTAAAAAGTTATTATTTTCTGCAATTAATTACACAAGGAACGAATGTTGAGAGTAGTATATTTTTGTGACAATATTTGGTAATTACATAAACAATTTGCATTAGAAAGAAGACTCCGATGGAGAGAAATCTAATTTATTTGTATATCTTACACTTTTTTTTTTCAAACTTGTTCTCGGGTGAACCCGGTTTTCCATCATAGCCACGGACTAAGTCAAGTCACTGATAAGATGAGGATGCTATTTGTTGATTTTATACAATGTTTGAAGTCACTTGCGATGATGTTGCAGGTATAAAATTAGAAGCATGGTGTAGTTAGGGGGGGGGGGGCTGAACTTAGGGAAGAAGGGCAAAGAAGGTTATCCGAAAAATAAAATGACTTAATATTTGAGTTAACAAACATAATTGTTTAATTTTAAAATTTGAAAGTTCATAAAACTTTTTCTGTATTCGGTCTTACGGTCCAATGAATAAATAAAAAACATTTAAAAAAACGATTGTAGTTGTTAAAAAATCGTTTTATTTTCTTCTGCGTTTCGGCTTTCACTGCGGGCCTTCATCAGGAAAAATTTTCCATTTCTGTTCTTAAAAAATTGCGTCGTGTCAAAAAATATACATTTTTACAGTCAATCATTTTATGACTGAAAAGGTTCCATACGGTGAAGATTTAAGTCTCATGTCGAAAATAGTTAAGATCAAATTATGAGCATCAAAAAAATTGTCTTTTGAGTAGCTCAAAACCAATTAGATTATATTTTTAAACATATGAAAGTTCCAAATAATGATTAGGACGATGACAAAACGGACATTGAACTATAGCATAAATGTCAATGTCTGTTCAATGTCTGTTTTGTCATCGTCCTAACCATTATTTGGAACTTTCATCAGTTTAAAAATGTAATCTAATTGGTTTTGAGTCACTCAAAAGAATATTTTTTTGAGGCTCATAATTTGATCTTAACTATTTTCGACATGAGACTTAAATCTTCACCGTATGGAACCTTTTTAGTCATAAAATGATTTTCTTTAAAAATGTATATTTTTTCACACGACGCAATTTTTTAACGACAGAAATGGAAAATTTTTCTTGATGAAGGCCCGCAGTGAGAGCCGAAACTTAGAAGAAAATAAAACAATTTTTTAACAACTAAAATCGTTTTTTAAAATGTTTTCTATTCATTTATTGGACCATAAAACCGAAGAAAGAAAAAGTTTTTTGAACTTTCAAATTTTGAAATTATATCAACGGTCGAAGAAAAGGAAGGAGAAACAACTTGGGATCTCGCTCCAAAAAGTTGGTTTAGATAATTATAATTGTTTAAACAATTTATTATTCTTTTTAATAAATATTCTATTTTAATAATGTTACAAAGTTGCGCCCTTTTCTGAAATTTTTCACTTTTTGTCAACTTTTTACTTACAAGGGGAAGGCCTCAAGTATGAAACTCAAATCGAGTTCGCATGACGATAATTCGAAAGATTATCGAATTTCATTCGACATGTGTCACGGCTTTTTTGTAAGTGGAGCCAAGTTTTTTAAATATCAATGTTTTAAAATTGCGGCTACCTTCACTGATACACTAGTATCAGTCACGCGGGAAATTATTCAGCCAGCTGCGCTGGCCCTGCGGAGGCGTGCCTGCTTGCGACTCCCTGCTGTCGGGGTTCGAATAATATTTCGGGAGGTTGAAAAAATTAGACACTTTCTAATTATAATATCATATAATATATTACTGAAAACATCATCATAAATTGAAGAACCTGCTTGTTCACCCCAAGAGTCAACTAGCAACAAAAATTCATTTTCACCAACATAGGGTTTGGGAACGTTTTGCAAGTATTCACAAAAAAGTTCTTTTGTTAATTTCCCAGATTTTGAGCAAGTCACGTAAACGTTTCCATATTCCTCCGTTAATTGCTTAACTGTTTTTGCAACTCTGGGCCCAAAAGTATTACCAGTTTCTTGCATACATAAAAATACGGTGGGAAGTAATGTCCCGGCAGCAGTTACACTGTATTGGACCGTGTACGAATGATTCATTTTGTTCAAATTTTTTTGGACCAAAACGGGTTTCGCACCTTTGAAATTTAGTGACCGGTTATAAACAATTTCGTACTGACAGCCCGACTGATCAGTATTTGTGACAAATCGTAACAAAAACTTTGGCATCAATACCCGTGTTTGTTTCTGAAAATTTTCAGCAGCTGCGACTGTATCTTCCAGCGAAGCAACATCGTTTCTGCTAATAAATTTGGTGACTTTTCGCTGTCTTATCATGTATTTTCTTTTGGAGTTTCTCGCCCATGATAGAATCGCGATGAAAGAGAAGTTTTCATTCAAAAGAGGAAAAGCCACCGCCATTGCCCATTGTTGCAAAATCCTCGTTGTGACCTGCTCGTGATTTTCCCGTGCATCTTTAAAGCGTTCATAAGTTTCGGAATTGATGATTGTAATTTTGTCGAATTTGTTGACTGCATACTTTACGTCCTGCTTCCATTTCTCTAGAGTCTCCTTTCTTTTCAACTTGGAAAATGCTCGATGCAATGTTGCAATACTGTAATTTGGATGCTTTCGGGAAAAAGCAACAGCTTTTTCTTTATATGATAATATTGATAATGGTACATAATCTTTTGGCGGATCAGTGACATCGAAAGGTTTGAATTCGTCGTTATCATTATTTTCTTTTGTGCACTATAAAAAGTAAAAAAAAAAATGTTCGATTGTGAATCTGGCAACATTTTTTGAAAATATTTAAAATTTTACGATTAATTATATCACATAAAAAAAAGTTTATCTACCTGGACCTACAAACTTGAATCCACCTGTTCGTCGAAAAGAATCAAATCCTCTTCTGTTGAGAGGAAGTTCTCTTTGAAATAAAGTTTTATTAAATCGCATAATCCTTTGCCAATATTCGAGCAGAGTGATCGATTGCGTAACAGGGCTTGGGCACTATCAAATTTTCCATCTCTAATAAACTCCACGCAACTTTCATAGAGTTCGTAAAATCTGTCGCGGATAAATTCTCGTTCAAAATACTACTATGGCTGTAACTTTTTGTTTGTCCATTAGAACCAACAGAATTTTCGTCACTTTCCATGATTTTGTCGCTTTACAAACAACAAAGGGGCACCGAAAAGACAGAAGGGAAAATTGTTTGAAATTGATTTTCAAATGGATAAAATGTAATCTTTTCGAATCGAAAGAAAATAAGACACAATAAGTTTACACTGTAAGCGTACTTTATATGATTACAGTAATATTCGCCTTGGAATCGGGGTGAATATTTACATTTGATTTTCTCTTTGGGGTACCAAGATCAACCACAGAAAGAAAAGATAGCCAGAGTACAATTTTGAACGTCAATGTAGTTAGTTTTCCAATAACTTTGACGCGTGAAAACTCCAACTCACGATTATCAACCCAAATTGTGTAATTCATAATTATAAAGATAAAAAAGAGTATTATTTAATATATTATATCATATTATAATTAGAAAGTGTCTAATTTTGTCAAACTTCCGAAATATTATATATTAAAATTTTTACTGATGATAATTTAAATTTTTGGTATTAAAAAAAAAATTTAGCCAAAAGATTCGAACCACGACAGCAGCGAGTCGCAAGCAGGCACGCTACCGCAGGGCCAGCGCCGCTGGCTGAAGAATTTCCCGCGTGACTGATACTAGTGTATCAGTGAAGGCAGCCGCAATTTTAAACATTAATATTTAAAAATCTAGACTCCAGTTAGAAAAAAGCCGTGACACGTATCGAATGAAATTCGATAATCTTTCGAATTATCGTCATGCGAACTCGATTTGAGTTTCATACTTGAGGCCTTCCCGTTGTTAGAGCGAGGTAATAATAATAAGAATTTAACAAAAATAATTGTTTAAACAAATTATTATTGTTCATAATTGTCCTCTTCTATATTAGTGCTAGGTAGTTGCGAGTTTTTCAACATTTTTTCAATTTTTCACTTAGAGTGAAGCAATATTTTAATTTTATGAAATTTAATTATAAACTGTATGGAATTTTATTATTTGGAAAATTTCTCATTTGGCTACATTATAAACTGTTCGGGAATTTTATTATTCGGAAATTTTCTTTTTTCCATTTTGGGAATTTTGGAATTTAGGGATTTCTTATGCTGGAATTCTATTATTCGAGAATTTTCTAGTTCGGATATTTTATAATTCGGTACTTTTATGCCGGGTATTTTATTATTCGGGAATTTCCAAATTCGATAATATTATAAAATCTCTGGAATTTCATTATTCGGAAATTTTCCAACTTGGCAATATTATAAACTGTCCGGGAATTTTATTATTAAAAATTTTTTTTTAACTTTGGAATTTTATAATGCTGGAATTTTGTAATTCAGGAATTTTATCATTCGGGAATTTTTTAGTTCGGATATTTTATAATTCAGGAATTTTCAGTCGGGAATTCCATTTTTCGGCAATTTTTATTATTCGGAATTTTCAAATTTCACGGTATTTTGAATTTTTTTTAAATATAATAGGATATTTTCTAATTTGAGTGTATTTTCAAGTCTTTGAGGTATTTGGAGTGATTTTAACGAATTTTCAGTGTTTGGTGTTAAAGGGGCTTCGAAGAATTTTAAAGAGTTTCAATTTCCGCCCCTTTGTGTTCTGTACAAAAAAAAAAGGAAAACACATGTTTGACTCGACAGCATTCAGTCTCATTTGTAACGCCGTAGGAAAAGGTCCATCTAATATCTTTGCCCGATCACTTTAAAATAATAATAATAATAATAATAATAATAATAATAATAATTTAATACATCTTTCTACAGGCCCATAGCTTGTTTAAACACCAGCTACAAGCTATTCACTGGCATCCTCCAAGAGAGGATATTGACATCTATCGAGCCGGTATGGAGTGTAATAGTCGAACAACGTGGATGCAAGAGAGGGCTGGCAGGTTGCAGGGAGAACCTGTTAATAGACAGGTGTATTACCCAGGACTCGATCAGGTATCGACGCAATCTGTCCATGGCTTGGATTGATTACCGTAAGGCATTCGATAACACGAACCATGAGCTACTTATCAAGCTCCTTGAGTGCATGGAGGTGCATCCAAAAGTAGTGAGATGCATAAAAGAGCTTATGCTTTTGTGGCGGACAAGATTTGTCATAACATTTGACAAAAGACAAGTGACTACAAGCTTTGTCACATATAAGAGGGGCGTCTTTCAAGGAGACTCTCTAAGTACGATACTTTTCTGCATCTCCCTCTTGCCTTTATCTATTGTGCTCCGAGACAAAAGCTCTGGATATCTATGTGGCCCGCCGAACAGAAGAGAATATAAGGTCAACCACCTTTTATACATGGACGAGCTTAAACTCTTCGCTTCCTCAAAAAAGGACCTTAACATCCTTGTAGATGCGGTAAATAGGTATTCTAAAGCGATTGGCATGAGCTTCGGACTGGACAAGTGTGCTTGCGTCCACCTACACCAAGGAAGACTAGAAACTACATCATCCAGTGACGATCAGGATGTTCAACTCATAGGCGGAAATACCATTCAACATCTTGGTATTGGAGAAACATATACATATCTTGGAATACCGCAAGCGGAAACCCAAAATGTGCATAACTTGAAAACGGCCCTTGGAAAAAGGTATCGCCAAATTCTCAGAAAAATTTGTACTTCCGAATTATCTGGAAAGAATAAGATTCAAGCGACCAATATGCTGGCCGTTCCTATACTGCTCTGTACGTTTGGTGCAGTAAAATGGAACGTCGATGAGTTAAAACAACTTGATCGAAGCACACGCAAGATGATGACAATACAACGAAGTCTTCATCCTAGATCTTCCGTACCTCGAATATATCTCCCTCGCGATGAAGGGGGTAGAGGATTGCTAAGCTTAGAGTGTCTTCATCGAAGAACGGTTCTGGCTACAGCCTGCTCAGTTCTAAAAAGCACGGATTCCCTTATGCGACTCGTACATCAACATGAAGTCGCCAATGCTGCGGTGTTTCTATACCATGCAGCAGATAGGGCCGCAGAGGAGCTTGACCTCCCATTTGATTCCAGCGACATTACACATGGCCTAGCATCACTAACACCTCTGGTGCTCAAAAGTCGTATACAGGAAGCAGAACATACGCTTCTACTAAGAGAACATGCTGAGAAACCCCTCCATGGTAAGTTCTACGGCATCCTACGTAGAGAAGAGCTCTCGATGGGTCTGTCCAACATGTTTCTCAAGTCTGCTGGATTGAGATCGGAGACCGAGGGATTTCTTTTTGCCTGTCAAGACGGCGTCATAGACACCTTAGTTTACCGCGAGCGCATAATGAATGTACCTGTACGCGATACCAACTGCCGAGCGTGCAAGCTAGAGCCCGAAACACTTGGACATGTTCTCAGTGGATGCTCTAAATATGCACGCTGCGCGTACATAGAGAGACACAATGCAGCTCTAAAAGTGATATATTACCATCTTAGGCATTTCTATGGTGTTGATCTATTGCCCGTCTTGCCATACGCCCAGGGGGAACTCGAGTCAGTTGTGGAGAATGATCAGTGTAAGATCTACTGGAATTTCTCATTCTCCACCACTCAACGTATCAGTGCTACGAAGCCTGACATTGTCCTCCAAGATCTGAAGAACAAGATCATTTACGTGATTGAATTCTCGGCACCAGCCGATGGTAATATCACGGCAAAGGAGGGAGAAAAACAGGCGAAATATCAAGCACTTCTTTTCGAGCTGAGTAGGCTGTACCAAGGCTACAAAGTTCATCTTATAATTCTCATAATCGGCTGCCTTGGAGGTATGAAAGCTTCATTTATTAGCCAACTCAACAAGATTCCGGCTTGCCAGCGTCAGGCTCATTTCATCGCGAACCGGATGCAAAAGGCTGTTCTCCTGGGATCACTCCATCTGGTCCGTCAACACTGTTCCTCTTAAATTCTACAAAGATTGGTAGCTCTAAAAAAGTATCCAGAGGTGAAACCTTCATCCCCAACTGTCTTGTCTGCCGCGTAAGGTCATCCGCGGCTAGAGACCTGACTCCAGGGAACAGTGTTGCCCGATGTTATCACGCGTAAATTTCCCGCTCTTGCTTACCTTCTAGGACAGAAGGAGCAGAAGCGGATGATGTACACGTTCCAGTAGCTTTGGGATTTGTTTCTTTAAGGAATCATGATCGAAGCTTCCGGAGCCTACAACTTCTCTATAATTTAATACATCTTATATTGGGATGTGACTATCCAGACGGATCATTACATACGAGCCAATCGACCTGACATCGTGATGCGAGAGAAAAAAGGTGGAAGTCTACATCATCGACATTGCTTGTCCGCTTAACCGAAATTTGCAGGCAACCTATACAACCAAGATTCATAAGTATAGCGAGCTAAGGCATGAAGTTAAGGCAATATGGAGGAATGTGAAACATGCATCTATTCATCCTATTGTGATTTCGGCTACAGGCAATGTGCACGCAAGATGCACTGAACATCTTGAACATTTAGGAGTCAGTAGGGTACTGGCGGCAGCTCAAAAGGCGGTTTTATTAAATACCTGTCGCATTGTAAGAAACTTCCTAGACCATCAGGAAGCAAGTGACTAAGAACCTATGGCGTGATACATGGTAGCTCTAAGAAAACATCCAGAGGCGACTGGTGTCACCTTCAACACTCACGGCCGCTGTGTAAGGATAGCAGCGGCAAAGCCAAACTGCAAACTACACCATGCTTCTAATTTTGTACCTACAACATCATCGTAAATGATTTCAAACAACGTATTGAAATAACTTATAACATCCTCATCTCATCAGTCACTTGACTTAGTCCGTGGCTATGACGAAAAATCGGGTTCATCCGAGAAAAAGTTTGAATAAAATAATTTAATATAATTATAATAAATATAATATGATATATATAATATATATAATATAATATAATAAATTTAATAATAATTTAATTTATTCTTAAATAATAATAAGCCATATTTGGCTGAGAAAGGGACTCCTGTATCCAGAAACGGAAGGATTCGTCATTGCGATTCAGGATAGAGTTGTCAGCACCAGGAATTATCGCAAACACGTGTTACATCAAGACGTGGTTGACCGGTGCTGATTATGTGGAGATACCAACGAATCCATTGAGCACATTATTGATGGTTGTCGCGTAATGGCTCAAAGAGAATATACGCATAGACATAATGATGTGGCGGGCATTATACATCAACAACTTGCCCTGAACCTAGGACTCTTGACAGAATGGATGCCTTTCTATAGATACATTTCAATGTCCGTTTTAGAAAATGAAGATTACATCTTATATTGGGATGTGACTATCCAGACGGATCATTACATCCGAGCCAATCGATCTGACAACTATTTAGTTGAAAATTTAATTTTGTTGTTGAAATTAAAACTATTTTCTTAAAATAGTACATTGTGTTACAAGTGCGTGAAGTTGAACATTCCAAGAGTGTTACAAACTTCACACGAGTGGAATGTCTTCCAGTACATGTCAAGCACGATATTTTTTGTAAAAAATGCATGAAAATGCAATGAAAAATACGATATGGAGGTCATCGGCGTGGGGGGCGGGGGGTCCAGGGCGCAGCCCTGGTGGGGGTGCAGGGGGCGAAGCCCCTGTTGGGGGAATCGGGGGGCGAAGCCCCCTGACTAAGAGCAAACCACCAAATATTGAGTCACAATGTTATTACATTAAACTTAAACTTTAAAGAAACAAAAAAACATTGAGTAACGTGTTCACAGTGTTGAGGGTGCACCTATATTCATATCGACTGGTTGGATATTTGACAGCTTTTTATGAGCATCATGAAAACAAATGTGATCAGTTGAGTTGCCCGGGAAACGCCGCGTAATTGTTTCACATGCCGTGTGAATATTAATTCTCGAACTAAAGATGAGCGCTCGTAAATGATTCAGTGCGGGAATATTCCCGCACGCTACTCTCACAGTAGAGGAATCTGCAATTTTTCGTACGCTTTATGGACACGGAATATGGCCATTTTCATGCATGTGTTGCAAAAAAGAATATAATCAAATGAAATTTTCCGTAAACGTGCTACTTAGTGTCTTTTCGAAATTTCAACTAAAAAATTAAGAAGCTTCGAGGAGAAACCGCGGAATCACAGTCAAATCGCAGAAGCAAAGTCATAACTTTTATTGTTATGAATTTAAGTCTCTTTATAAGAGATTCCACGGTATTTCAGAACAAAAATTTTAAATATATTAAGATACTTCCTAATTTAATAACTTTTATTGTTAGGAATTAATGAATTTCAAGATTGTTAATTTTTTGAGATTGAACTATTTTTTCTCTCCTTCGCCCCCCCCCCCCCCCCCCGATACTATTTCTTCCCTAAATCAAACTACGTTAAAACACTTTATCCGTTTATTTTGGTTGAAAGTTCAAAAGAATCGAACCTCAGATATTCAAGAAATATAGAATTCCATGACACATTTGCGGCTTTACTAAAGCAAAACTTCTTCAAAAATAAACTGTTTGGGAATAATGTTATTTAGGAATTTTTCAATTCAGGAATTTTATTATGTTGGAATTTTATAATTAAGAAATTTCTTTTTTTCGGAAATTTTCGAGTTTTGTAATATTGTAAACAGTTGTGGGAATTCTTTGATTCGGGAATTTTTATTATTTGGGAATTTTTAAATTCAGGAATTTTATTGTGCTGGAATTTTATAATTCGGAAATTTTCCAGTTTGGATATTTCATCATTCATCATTCCCCAGTAACAGAAGTTTTGGTGGGACTGACGTTACAGCTTGACTCCACCATACGACAAATCACTGCTTAATTAGGACATGACTTCGACTCACAAAACAAATCTCGCGCATACAGGTGATAGTTTGGAAGTACAATATAAACATGAATAATACAAACAATAAAGTAGCCTCGGAATGGACTGAAACTTGGATTGACGAAAAGCATGCACACGGTAAACGCAAACGTCGAGTTTCGGGCGATGACTGGAGACTGGGTGTTTGGAATGCTAGAGGAGTGCGTGATCTTAAGATAAGAGAACTACGAGAAACTATGCACACAAGGAAATTAGATATTCCTTGTGTACCTGAGACGAAGAAAAAGGGTTGCGAAATTAGAAACATAAAAAATAGGGTGTTGACAGGCGGTTTTGAAATATGGTCAGGAGTAGATAGGGAATCACATCGTACTCAAGGGGTCGGTTTAATTATGAATAAAAAAGCAAGACAACATCTCATAGATCATAATTTTGTATCGCCCAGATTGCTATGGGCACCAGTTGATAGCGATTCGAGGGAAGTTAAGGACGCCTTCTGGGACACTTTAAATGATACAATAAGTACTTGCCACCAAGGTGAAAGAATAATTTTGTTAGGAGATATGAACGGATGGGTCGGCGTCCAACGTCAGGATACAGAAACAGGAGGGGTGCTAGGTAAAATACCTGGTTTCGACATAAAATGATCCACACTTACACCTGGTGTAGGGGAAATAACCGCAGTATAATTGACTTCGTTACTGCAAATAGATTTTCAGAATAAGATAAACGAACGCATTGATAGGGCAACGTGGGAAGCGCTTATAAGCAATAAAGATACGGAGGGCGCATGGACTCTGTTACGGGATATCATTGTTAAAACTGCGACCGAAGTATGTGGTACCGCGGTTGTAGGAAGAAAATCTGGTGATGCATGGTGGAATGATGAAATTGCGGCAGCCCAAAAAGAAAAGAAAGAAGCGCACAATAAAACGCTGAACATGACAGGTCTTAGCGATGAGGAGAGAAATAGACTAAAAAATGATTACAGACTCAAGAAGAGGAAAATTAAACGACTAGTCAAAGAGAGCAAAGAGAAAACAAGAATAGAAGAAGAGAACAAAATACAAAACTACTTTGAAGGAATTATGAAACTATTATATAAACAGTTGAAGGAAAGTAAAAGTACAGAGTTTGTCAGCATGAGAAACAGCAAAGGTGAAATGCTACATGATATAGACGGAGTAGTAGACGCTTTGAAAGACTCTTTGAAAGAACTATTAGGAGGTGAAGATATCGGACAACAAAACTACGACATAGATGATAATGCATTAAAAAACCCAATTGAAAAAGTCTGTGTCACTGAGGTCAGAGATATAATTAAGAACTTGAAAAACGGTAAGGCTGCTGGTCACGGTGTTTATATACGGGAAAAAAGTTTGCCTGTTATGTAGCTAGAAGAAGACTGCGGGGATCTCTTCGTAATTACTCTAGATGCTAGAAAATCACCCTCCCAAAATCTGATCTGATCCTTTTTTCAAGATATCTTAGAAATAAGATTTTTATTCAAATTATTTAAAAATTGATATATACTTCAATAAGTACAGCATCAATTATGAATGAATTTCGTTTATAAAAATGATTTATTCTTTTTTACATTAGAAAATATAATAATAAGTACATATTAATAATATAATAATATATATTCACAAACAAAAATAATAGTAATTTCGATATAATATGTTAAACGAAAATAAAGATCATATATACATTATGACTTGTTAAATCAAAAATAAATATAAGTCTTTTTAGATTCACAGAAATCATCACTATTTATATCTACACTTCTAATATGAAGAGATGAGAACTCAACGGTGGCATTTTTCAGTCTTTGCGGACATGAAGAATCAGTAATAAGATTGATTTTTCGTCTTTCCCAAAATTTTAGAAGCTCTCTATGTGCCGCTTCTCCGGCTTGCTCCGACCATAAGCCTACACTTTGGGTATTCAATAGTTCTAGGCATTGTGTCGAATGCTGCATCAGGACATGTATTTTCAGGGTTTTGGTTGTATTTGTGCTTAAAAATGCGCTGTACAATTCTTTAATGAGGTTTCCTATATCTGCAATCGGATCAAGTCCCTTGATCGAAATATACGAATTAACAATTTTATCCATTATTTTAAATGCAGTGAAATAGGGTGTGATGGCAAATTGACCGACATATACATGGGGCATTCTCCGTGAACCGGACACCCCCCCGTCCCAGAGTAATTTTCATCCGATTTAGATCTTGGAGGTCTCAAATGAAAGCTAGAGTTATATACTTTCGAAAACCACTTGGCACTTTTTGATTCGGAAAAAATTAAATCCAATATGGCGGCCAGAACTCGGAAAAACGCAGGAACCTGGATGTTTTTCAGCCTCGTCCCAGAGCAATTTTCATCCGATTGAGGTCTTCAAGATCTCAAATGAAAGCTAAGGTTATATAATTTCAAAAGTCACTTGGCACTTTTTGATTTGAAAAAAATAACTCCAATATGGCGGCCAAAACTCGGAAAAACGCACGAACGTGGACGTTTTTCAGCCTCGTCTCAGAGTAATTTCCATCCTATTGAGGCCTCAAATGAAAGCCAAGGTTGTCTACTTTCGATTATTATTTTGATTTGGAAAAAATAAAGCCAATATGGCGGCCAGAACTCGGAAAAACGCACGAACATGGATGTTTTTCAGCCTCGTCCCAGAGCAATTTTCATCCGATTGAGGTCTTTAAGATCTCAAATGAAAGCTAAGGTTATATAATTTCAAAAGCCACTTGGCACTTTTTGATTTGAAAAAAATAACTCCAATATAGCGGCCGAAACTCGGAAAAACGCACGAACGTGGACGTTTTTCAGCCTCGTCCCG
>CAKNXH010058790.1:65460-81643 GCA_932178445.1 Andricus quercusramuli | reverse complement strand
AGCAATTTTCATCCGATTGAGGTCTTTAAGATCTCAAATGAAAGCTAGAGTTATATACTTTCGAAAACCACTTGACACTTTTTGATTTGGAAAAAATAAAGCCAAGATGGCGGCCGGAACTCGGGAAAATGCACGAACGTTGATGTTTCACAGCCTCGTACCAGAGTAATTTTCATCCGATTGAGGTCTCTGAGATATCAAATGAAAGCTGAGGGTGTCTACTTTCAAAAGACACATGGCACTTTTTCGACCATGAAAAAATGAAGGAGAAAGAATCAAGGTGAACAAAAGATGATTCAGAATAGAAACTTTTGGAAGAATATTTATACTTCATTCAAAATATTCCATTTGGCTCGGAATTCCTTTGAACTCTTACTTTAAAAGTTTGTCTCTCTTTCAGCATTACCCAGAGCTCACGACGCCGACATAGAGAGATGATGGAGCTCCATGTTTCTTTTTTTTTTGTATTTTTAGTATTTTTTTATTTTATTTATTTTTTTTATTTTTTATGTTATGTTATGTATTTTGTATGATCTTTTTCAATCACCCATTTGATTTGCATCTTCTTTTCATAATCTCTTTCTATTGTAAATAATGAAATATGTCAATCATTCAATTATGCTAAGTAGCTCAATCTTTAACAAGGTTGACCTCGACTATGAAGCCATGGTTTTTGAGAATCTGTGGAACGGGTAACGCTAATTCAAATCTTTTATTGAGCTTCCGAGTCATAGCATTGTGTTCTGCTTGAGTGTAGCGGAAGATTTTTATCGTTTTGAAGTGTTATTTGGCCCAGGTATACAGTCTCTCGAAGGTCAAAAGTGGCACCTTCAATCCATGTGTGAGACTTGTTATGTACGCTTCTCTTTTGAAGTTAGCTCCAATGCCATCGTAGTGGCTCTTCCCATGAGCTGTTGCACAACAATGCCATTCAGCATCGACACCAAAATCTTCCGCGTGATATATCAAGTTGCAAATTTGATACTTGTTTCTAAAATGCTGTTTAGCACCATCGGTGTTAAAAATAATGTTCTTTAAGCACCTAACTTTCCCTCTGATTTCTTCTATCAATTTCCTCTGGATCGTGGCAACTGCACAAGTATCGTGTTTCGTGCTGTCAGATAAGAAAACACAACTCTGGTGTTTAATCTCAGATCCATCCCTATAATAGTAAATCACGGGGAAGACGGTGCATTGATTATTGTTGAAGTGGAAAGCCTGTGATGCATTCTGAACCACATAAGAATAATTCTCTGAGAAATCGAACATTACTAAGACTTCCCCATTGGATGAATTTTTCTTCTTCTCAGCGATAAAGAGTGACTGCTGCTTTGCTATGAATGAGTGTGGTTTTAAAACTGTCAATTTCACACATAAATCTTCAATAAAATCAGAAGCATCAAAAGTGATTGTTTGTAAAGTTGATCTGTCCGTTACTGTCCAGTTATTATACTGTACCTCTGAAATATTCTTCTTCTGTAATGTATCAACAAGCTTAGATGATAAATGATCAAGTCCTGGACATTTTTCACATTCATTTAGATAGCACTCAGGACTTTGACTTTTGCAAACCATCATATTCAAGCAACTTTTATAATCATGAATGGGTTCTTCCCAGTCCCAGGTGAGTTTCTCTATATTGACTGCATCTAACAATAGTTTACAATTCTCATGTATCGTACAAACGCAAACACTATGAGTGCCGCTTGCACCGGGTAAAATGCAATTTTTTGGACGAAGTTTAGCGAATTTGCTGAATCCAACCTTATCGTCTGGGTTAGTTTCTTGATATGACGCATACAACTCCTTGAGTCCCAAAAACAACAGACGCCTTTGAACAAGAGTACGTTTGCCATTTAAAACAACAGACTGGACATCTTTCTTCCCTGGCATCATGCGACTATTCTGGTCATCCTCGTAAAATTCGGTAACTTTCTTCACCAATTCCGGAGATAAGGCTCTACCACTCCTCGGAGCTATATCTGGAAAAATTCCTGAGACTGATTTGAGGTCCCTAGCGTCCCTTGCCAATCGCCTAGATGCCCCAAATTCATAAGCTACTTTATTTATACTCCACGAAGCGGGAGCTACTCTTAATATCTGTATTCTCATAGGATCACTGACTGCTAAACTATGAAATTTATCCTTTAACCTTTGCAATAACTCCTCTAATTCCATTTCACGACTAGATATACTCTGGCAATCAGTTTCGTTTCGTAAACTGATAGACGAATCTTGAGAGTTCGCAGAGTTATCAGGGTTATTCGCAGGGTTG
Organism: Andricus quercusramuli; assembly: GCA_932178445.1. NCBI lineage: Eukaryota > Metazoa > Arthropoda > Insecta > Hymenoptera > Cynipidae > Andricus > Andricus quercusramuli. The sequence goes on along the minus strand of CAKNXH010058790.1, from coordinate 79,368 downwards.
CAAAAATTATCGCTCCTACATACTTTACAGTTCTCAGGTCAATCTGACCTTAAGTCCAAAATAGACTTGGTAATATTGCGCAAATCTTTTCCAACGTGACCGGCATTAGCGGAGTCTTTAAAAGGATTGATACACCTATCTGAGTGACGGGAAATTGGTAATTTTGACATGATGGTACTATAAGGAAGTATGAAAAAATCCGATATACAATGTAAATGATTTTTAAAAAGTGGATGTGTGCGAGTCAGACCCACGCACCATATGGCGCATCCCGGCGGCGTACGGTATAACACAATGTTAAAATTTTCAAAAATTCAAGAATACGGTGAAATTTAGTAAAAACTCGATACAACAGGTTTTTAGGTTCGCTGATTAGGAATCTGGAATTATATTTGGGAAATCATCCCTTAGGGGCGGATATACACCCTCAAAACACCCCAATTTTCGGAAATTCAACAATACGGTGAAATGTTGTGTGTCGTCGCCAAAACAGTTAAAGTGACCAAACAAATGAATGCTTACACGTAATATGAAAGAACATACGAAAATCGAGAAAAGCAGTAAATATTCCGAGAAATATATCAAATCCTTTATTGATATCGCGAAAAAAAAGTGAATAATCATAAAAGAGTTCGATTACTGAAAGAAGAAAACACTACATTCGATCAATTTTTTAACGGGAACAGAAAGCGGAGAATAAAGTGAGCGTCGTCACCAAAACAGTTTAAGTGACCAAACAAATTAATGCTTACACGTACTATGAAGAAACATACGAAAATCGACAAACAATTTTCGGAAATTCAACAATACGTCGAAATTCTGTGAAAACTTGATATAGGGGGTATTCGGGGTCGATTATTACGAATCTGCAGTGAGATGTGAAAAATTCATCCCCCAGGGGTGTCATCAGCGACCCCGAAAATTCCCCGAGTCGTGTTTTAAATGATTTTTGTGATAAACGAAAACTTATATACTACAAAAATGTATGCCAAGTAATTTTTGAATGTCGATAACCTTAGCTTCCATTTGAGACCTCAAAGACCTCAATCGGATGAAAATTACTCTGGGACGAGGCTGAAAAACGTCCACGTTCGTGCGTTTTTCCGAGTTTCGGCCGCCATATTAGATTTGTTTTTTCCAAATCAAAAAGTGCCAAGAGGCTTTCGAAAGTAGACAACCTGTGCTTTCATTTGAGATCTCAAAGAGCTCAATCGGATGAAAATTACTCTGGGACGAGGCTGAAAAACGTCCAAGTTCGTGCGTTTTTCCGAGTTTCGGCCGCCATATTGGAGTTATTTTTTTCAAATCAAAAAGTGCCAAGTGGCTTTTGAAAGTATACAACGTAAGCTTTAATTTGAGATCTTAAAGACCTCAATCGGATGAAAATTACTCTGGGACGGGAGGGTGTCCGGTTCACGGAGAATGCCCCACATACATTTCTCGATCAAAGAATTCGTCAGCTTCTCCTAACAATTTTCTTCATGCATTGCCTTCAAATACCTCTCCATGATAATTCTTTGAGACTATCTTTAGCTTTAAAGGCCACAAAAGAGCTTTCTCTTGAGCGTCAAGGTGCACTAGACCATCCCAAAATAAATGGTTAACAAAACCTTGTAATATATAAATGCATTGATAAAAATTTCCGCATAAGACTTCCACTCGATGTATTGGAAGTTTATTTCCGAAATGTAGGGTAACGCTACAATAAATAATGTTGTAGTTTTCAAATGCAACGGATCGTGCAGCGATACATGGGTTGCATGAGGCGCATGCACACAATTTTAGACTTATAAACGCTACAATACATGTATTGGAATTCTCGACAGTGAATTCACGATTCACGACACTTGCAATACATGTATTGCAATTTCGCCATTCCAATACCCTGTTTGCAATTTTGCCTTACGCTTGTATTGTTAAAGTGTTGGAGAATTCCAATCATTTTTAACAGTATATATATAATATAATATATAATATAAAGGGTTTGTTAACCATTTGTTTTGGGATGGTCTAGTGCACCTTGTTGGTCGAGAGAAAGCTCTTTTGTGGCCTTTAAAACTAAAGTTAGTCTCAAAGAATTATCATGGAGAGGTATTTGAAGGCAATGCATGCAGAAAATTGTTAGGAGAAGCTGACGAATTCTTTGATCGAGAAATGTATGTAGACGTCGGTCCATTTGCCATCACACCCTATGTCACAGCATTTAAAATGATGGATAAAATTGTTATTTCATGTTATTTGATCAAGAGACTTGATCCGATTGCAGATATAGGAAAGCTCATTAAAGAATTGCACAGCGCATTGTTGAGCACAAATACAACCGAAACCCTCAAAATGCATGTCCTAATGCAGCACTTGACACAATGCCTAGAACTATTGAATACCCAAAGTTTAGGCTTATGGTCGGAGCAAGCCGGAGAAGCGGTACATAAAGTGTTTCTAAAATTTTCGGAAAGATGAAAAATCAATCTGACTACTGACTCTTCATATCCGCAACGACTGAAAAATGCCACCGTTGAGTTCTGATCTCTTCATATATTTGAAATGTAGATATAAATAGTGATGATTTCTGTGAATCTGAAAAGACTTATATTTATTGTTGTGTCAACACCTTATAATGTATTTATTGGTCTTTATTTTTCTTTAACATATTATATCGAAATTACTATTATTTCTGTTTGTCAATATATATTATTATATTATTAATATGTATTTATCATTATATTTTCTAATGTAAAAAAGAATAAATCATTTTTATAAACGAAATTCATTCATAATTGATGCTGTACTTATTGAAGTACATATCAATTTTTGAATAATTTAAAATAAAAATCTTATTTCTCAGATATCTTGAAAAAAGGATCAGATCAGATTTTGGGAGAGTGATTTTCTAGCATCTAGAGTCATTACGAAGAGATCCCCGCAGTCTTTTTTTCAGCTACATATCAGTCAAACTTTTTTTCCGTATATTAACACCGTGTAGTATAGACAGTATTAGCGCTGAAATGCTTAAATACGGTGGCGAATACATACCTCACAGGTTGTGCGAATTGATAAATCTATGTTTAGAGACAGGAGAAGTCCCAGACGATTGGAGAAAAGCGATTATCGTGCCAATATACAAAAGAAAGGGAGATAAAAGCAACTGCAGTAATTACAGAGGTATCAGCCTACTAAGTACCGTAAGTAAAATATACTCAAAAATACTTATCCGTAGGGTAATGGAAATTACAAAAGAGAAGATATGGGAAGTCAAAAGTGGATTTATGCCAGGAAGGTCATGTACAGATCAGATATTTAGCCTAAGACAGATCACAGAAAAAAAGCTTGAGAGTAGGAAAGAAGGTTTTCTGTGCATTTATTGACCTAGAAAAAGCATTCGAAAATGTAAATAGAAGTAAACTTTGGGAAGTCCTTAAAGAGTATGGAGTAAATGGAGGGCTCCTACAAGTAATAAAAACAATATATACAGGTAGTAAAGCGAGTGTAAGGGTAAATGGGAAACTGAGAGACTGGTTCGATATTATGCAAGGTGTGAAGCAAGGATGCGTTATGTCCTCGTGGCTATTTATCATATTCATGGATAAATGTCTAAGAACTGCCCTCTTCGACGAAGAAGGTGTAGATCTCGAAACCGTCAAGGTACGTGGGTTAGCTTTCGCAGATGACAAGATTGTTATGGCAGAATCAATCGAGGACTTGCAAAGAATGTTGAATAAACTTAATACAAGCATGAAGAACAGGGGCCTCAAAATTAACGCGAATAAAACGAAAATCATGGTGTTTGAGGGAAAAAGTGAGAAAACAATGTGCAACATTGTCCTAAATGATGAGGGATTAGAACAAGTTGACAAGTACGTATATCTGGGTAGCCTATTCACTAGCGACGGAAAAATAGATGGGGAATTAGATAAGCGCATAAATAAGGGTAAGCAGGTTATCGGTAGAGCAGGGTCCATCCTCAGAAATAAAAACATATCAAAAAAAGCTAAAATGGCCATACATAACTCTATTTTCGTACCGACTGTATTATACGGTAGCGAGACATGGACCTGTCAAGGAAAGGATAGGAGTAAAATCAACGCGATCGGCATGAAACCTCTGCGCATAATATGAGGGAAAACACTGATGGACAAAGTCAGAAACGAGACAATCCTCAAAAAATGTGGTACAGGAGAGACACTAGTTGACATATGGGCAAGAAATCAGCTAAGATGGTTCGGACATCTTGAAAGAATGAAAGATGAACGACTGACCAAGCAAGTATATAAAGGTAAAGTAAATGGCAGAATGCCCAGAGGTAGACCACCGAAAGAATGAATTAATCCGAAGAGACATAAGAAGCCATAGGAACACAAGAGCTTGCATGAAAAAATGCATGGACGTGAAGGAAGCTAGAGTAGTATGCCAGGACAGAAAAGTGTGGCGACAAATAGTTTGTAAACAGAGTGACAATAGAGTGAATGGCGCCTGAAACAAAGACCTTGGATACTAATGGGCCCAAGTGGGGAACCATAGATCGCAATTTTGTGAGGCGTCTCACTTGGGGTGATCGCTAGAGAGATTGAACAGCAACCTGGGTCGGAGCAGTGTTGCGGAATGAACGTGTCATTTAAATAAATGACACGAGAATTCCAGATCAATCTAAAACATCTATACCTAACACCTATATACCTATATACCTTATACCCATACACCGACCCACTTTATACATATATACCTACTCACTATTTTCCAACCGAGCAAATCACGCCTACCCCGAAAGGGAAATGGCTTAATGGTATAATAACAATAATAATAATTATCGTTTATAACTATCTTCTCCTACATTAATGCGTTGCGCTGCGATTTTTTCTAAGAATTTTAATTTCTTGTCCACTTTTTACTTAGTAGGATAATAATTAATGCAAGTTAACAAACACTAATGTTCAAACGCTTATTATGGTTCATAACTATATTCTCGTAATTTTTCAGATTCTCTTTAATTTTTTAGTTAGGAACATGTGGGCGTCCGCATGAAAAGGGTCCTTATGTCCGACAGTTACATACATCATACAGAATCATATAGTTGGACAAGTTCCAGGATTTTAAGCTCAAGACGAACCCTTTAGGTTGAAAAACGAGTCGCCGGGGAATTTTTGAAGTTGGAACTTCGAAAAACTGTTTTTCCAGTTGGCGAGAGCCATAAGCGCACATGTCTCACTTTTTCTTTAAAAACGAAATATACCCATTTCCGCTTGTTTTCAGGAAGTAAATATACTGTCAAAAGATTCAGCATAGGTCTTAATATTATTCCCCAGTTGAATTCGAAAATAATCATTTTGCATTTAGAATCGCTCAGAAGGGCCTTTTTCTTGCGGACGTCCACAAATAATAAATATTAATATTGATTTAAACAAAAACGCTCTCAAGGAAAATTTATATTTAACATGATTTATATAGAAAATTCGAAGAATATTTCAAACATCTATTTTATTTCAGACAAATATAATCACAAAAAAGAAAGAGATTGTTTAAGAAATGATTCTCTTTATTGTTTATGTATTATATGTTCATAACTAAAAAGACAAAGCAAAGTAAAAAATTCCAGAAAAAACCGCAACTTTCTAATTGTTTGAAAGAAGCCAGTTATAATCAATAATAAACTGTTTAAACAATTGTTTGTTAACTTTCATTAATTATTACCTCACAAAGTGAAAAGTTGACAAAAAATGGAAAATTTCCGAAAGAAACCGCAAACTTCTGGCATTACTGAAAGAGAATATTATGAAAAATAATGATCAATTCTTTAAACAATTATGTTTTTTGACTTGAATTAGTTTCTCACTCTAATTGAAAATTCGATAAAAAATTGGAAAATTTTAGAAAAAACTGCAATTTTCTAGCATTATTCTGAGAGAATATTATTATAAATGATGACAATTTATTTAAAAAATTATTTGTGTTAAATTAAATTGATTATTGCCTCGCTCTAATTGAAAAGTTGAACAAAAGTTGAAAAATTCGAAAGAACCGCGACTTTTTAAATCTATTCCAAGAGATAATTTCTGAAAATAATAAATTGTTCAAACGATTCATGTAAACTTCTCGTTGTCAGTGTAAAGTAGTATTTTTTGTATTATAAACCATTAGTGTTTAAAAAAACCGCGAAACAATTATAAGTAGCACCAGAAACTCGTGAAGCCCAATTTTTCACTTATGGGGTTTTTTTGGGACTTTATGAAACGGACTTATGGGGGTGATATTTAAAAAAAAAGTTTTAATTTGTATTCTATATATGTAGCTAATTGTGGGAAGAAATGTTGAGTTTCAACTCGATTCACCTAATATTGACGACTATGAATAAAATTTACAAAAACGTCTTTCTTTTCTTATGGGAAATACGTGTTGAACTTCATGGGGCTTGTGGTATCTCTAAGAATAATATTTCTTAAACGAATTTGGGGAGGCGGGGATCGAAAAAATTTGAGAGCGATATGCATGGGAATTCGAGAAAAAAAATTTCCAATGCATTCTGAGACCACTTTAGTCTACAATGAGGGCTTTATGATCCACTCACGGATTTCTACCTTTCAGGTAGTTATTCTGGATTAGGACAAATCTATACTTATAATTGAATCTGTGGTGTGCTAAGATCTTGTTTTATGGCGATGGCCTTTGAGTTTACTTAATTTTAAATCTGGAAATCTACAGTTTACTGCCTTCATTTGAGCAGGTAACATGAAGAATAGACGCACCAGTTTAGTATGGTGTCTATACTCTATATAATCCCTCTTTATCATTAGCATTTATGATTTTGTATATTTTTAAGGCTTGAAGCAAATAGTCATGTGGTACAGAAGGAAACGCTTGCTTGTAGTCAACGTATGCCATGTGCAAGTTTCTTTGATGTTTACGAGCTTGCGTCATGGCAACAGCGTCTATAGTGACTAGAACATTACTGCCCAGCGAGTTTTTACAACATCCTTTTTTTTGCTACTCTTAGGATGTCATTCTCGTCGCAGTGAAAATATAACTTACCTTAGGCATAAAGCCTGACATCAGATCTGGGTGTTCGATGATCCTCTGGAAAGACTTTGCCAATGCAGCATGCACACTAGTCAGGTGCTTGTACCAGAAATCGTACACCATGTCAGGACCTGGAGCTTTCCAGTTACTTGCCCTTTTCAAAACGGTTGAAGCATCTGAAGCTGTGATGTTAGTCAGCTCCATTTCAGGGTTATTGCTTGATCTTCCTTTTTCTACTTGGAACCACACAGTGTCCAAATTTCTTCTGTTAGTTTTTCCCCAAACATCCGATCAGTAGTTAATCATGTCTTCTAATTGAGGGACATCGGGGTCTTACTGGTTATTTTGCTTTACACTCAGTTCACGACAGAAACTTCTTTCATCTGCCTGACAGGTTCAATTTTGTTGCCTTCTTGCGCTACTTTTCTCGTACCGACGCAGTCTAGCAGTAAAAATATCAAGTCTTTACCGTTGCGAGTCTATAATCTCATCCAATATTGCTGGTGTCAAAGCTGTTTGCACATCTTCCAAAGGAGTTTATCAATAGGAAGCTGCAGTTCCACTACCATTTTTATGGTAGATATTTCAACAGCCGAAGGCAATCTGTTTACAGATATTGAGCATTTTTGGTCTGCTAGATTCTGCTCATTCATTCTTGAATTTTTAAGTACTTAGGTACTTAAGTAGATGGATAAACGTTTCTTTTTCAGCCTGCTTCGCACGCATGTCCCTACTTTCTCGCTTTGCCTCGCATTGCAGAACTCTGCCTCCGCGGCTAATACCTAATACTTATCTACTATTTGCCATATTTACAGATTACTTATATCTACTTCCTCTCCTATTTGCAATCTTTTCTTTGACACTCCTCTTCCTCCTTCCTTCTCTTCTTCTCCATCTTACTCAACACCCCCTTCACCCATGCTACTGCCCTTTTGTCCCTCCTTTCATGCATCAATACCACCCTGCTATTTGCACTACTTTCCACCTCCGCGCACTCCTCCGACTAGTGCTCTACTCTGGCATCCCCCTTCCCACAAAGTTCACACATCCTCTTCTCCCTAGAAAGCTAGAACCTATTAAAACCCTCCACGCACCCTTACCTCATGCTCGCTATAAGCTCCTGCCTTCTTTTCTCTCCTTTCTCACACAAATATTGCGCTCTCGCCCGTGGCATAATCCACACATAGTTCCCGTTAAACCTTGACTCTTTTATTCTCTCTTCCCCTGCTGTCTTCTCTCTCTCTCTCTCTGTTTCCATACCGTTTTTCTTTACCATTTCATATACCTTCCTTCCTTGTGCACCTTCTCACTTCATGCAACTGCAGTCCATTCGTTCTAAAATACCTTTCCCTTTCAACCTCCATCTTCCCTCTCCCTCTCCTGTTTTCCTTCTTCCACCAACACTCCCTAACCAGCTTACTTCCCCCCTCTTCCAAATATTTCTCCTCATATTTAAACGCTCGACTCCCAGTTAGAATCCCTAAACTCGTTTTCCCCGTCTGCCTCCTGACATTATAGTTACGCGTGTTCCTTGCCAACCCAAGTTGGCCGCTGCTTGATCGTGTGGCGCGGCTTCCTCTAACAGATGTTCATTGCCGTCGTTTTTCTACGCCAAATCAACCTGTTGTTTAATCTCCATTGCTCGGTCTTCTGAGATGTGTAGATTAGTCCTGATGTCCTTCACCTTTGCGATAAGATCTCTTAGTGCGATTTTCTTTATATGAGGATACTTTGCAGCAAATTTCGTCCTAGAATTGTATCCTTTTTCGCTTTTGGTTTCAAACTTTAGCACTTTCATAGTAGAGACGCACCAATTCCTGTTTCATTGTGGTATCCCACTTGATGCTCTCCCACGGTATTTCTGTTCAGGTGGTTGGCTGCAAATAGCTTACGCCAGTTAAAGCATCCTAAGCAGGCACAGTTGAAGTTCTACTGCTAACCGTTTGTTGCAGATGTTCTTGCTGGCCAGCTATTTGATTAGTGAGATCTGCCTGACCATCTCGCAGCTCACCATACCACCGTCCGGGGTGGTAGGAGAAGTCAGGATAGGAGGGGTTAGAATTTGGTCACTAGCGTATGCAAATGACATAGTGTTGCTGGCAAATAGCGAGGAGGCCATAAAGGAGATGATGAAGAGGTTGAGAAGATACCTGGATAAGAAGGGGTTAGAGCTGAATGCGGAAAAGGCTAAGGTTATGGTGTTCAGAAAAGGAGGGGGAAAGGATAAGGGAGGAGAGTGGAAGTAGAAGGGAAAGGAGGTGCAGGAGGTGGAAGAGTTTGTGTACTTGGGCTTCGTGTTTCGGAGAAATGGGGGAGTGGATGGTCACATAAAAGAGAGAGTGAGGTGGGCAAACGTGGTGATGAGGCAGGTGTGGAGGTTAGGAAAGAAGCTATTCGCAGATGATTTTGGACGGAGAATAAAATTGTTTGCTTCGCTAATGATGAGTGTGCTATTGTATGGAGTAGAGGTGTGGCGGTGGAAGGAAAGGGAAGAGGTAAATAGAACGCAGGAGAGGTATGTAAAGTGGACCCTGGGCTTGGCAAGGAACACGCCTAAGTATATTGTCAGGAGGGAGACGGGGAGAACGAGTGTAGGGATTCTAGCAGGGAGCAGGGCGTATAAATATGAGGAGAAATTTTTTGAAGAGGGGGGAAGTAGGCTGGTTAGGGAGTGTTGGTGGGAGAAGGAGAACAGGAGAGGGGGTGGGAAGATAGAGGCTGAGAGGGAAAGGTATTTTAGAATGAATGGACTGCAGATGGATGAAGTGAGAAGGATGCACGAGGAAGGAAGGAAGGTTTATGACTTGGTTAAGCAAAACGGCATGGAGAGAGAAGACAGAAGGGAAAGAGAGAATAAGAGAGTCGAGGTTTCACGGGAACTATTTGTGCATTATGCCAAGGGCAAGAGCGCAATATTTATGTGAGAAAGGAGAGAAAGGAAGTCAGGAGCATATAGCGAGGATGAGGCGTGGGTGCATGGAGGGTTTCAATAGGTTCTGGCTCTCTCGGGAGAAGAGGATGTGTGAACTGTGTGGAAAGAGGGATGCAAGAGTGGAGCACTGGTTGGAAGAGTGCGTGGAGGTAAAAAGAAGTGAGATAAGCATGAAGGTATTGTTGCATGAAAAGGGGGGAAAAAGGGCAGTAGCATGGGTGAAGGGAGTGTTGGGTAAGATGGAGATGAAGAGAAGGAAGGAGGAAGAGGAATGGAGACGGAAAGATTGTAAATAGGAGAGTAAGTAGATGTAAGTAATATGTAAATATTGTAAATAGTAGATAAGTAGTAGGTATTAGAGCGAAAACAAAGGTTGGCAAGCGAGGCAATGCGAAAAAGCAGGAACATGCGAGCGAGGCGACGCGAAGCGAGGAAGGCAAGGTGACAAGAGCGTGCGGCTTAGAGATAAGGAATGGATGGATGTTGGTTTTTAAGGGTTAGTTTTAAGAAAAATATGTAAAAATGGAAGTGTAAGCAAGTCAATTTTTTAAGGCCAGAAGGCTGAAAAATAAACGTTTATATATCTGATAATTTATGGATTTTGATGTTCCTCTTAGTCCCTTTCCTCTTCTTCCTCTGCCTGTCTGGCATGAAAACACTGTCAGTAAGCAGTGCTACCGCCAACATAGCCGTCAAAGTCATGAGAGGAAAGCTCAAGCCTTACCACGACGCGAACGCGAGGACACCTTCGAATTTATTATTTATTTATTATTTATTATGAATTTATCATTATTATACCATTAAGCCATTTCCCTTTCCAAGAAAGCGTGACTCACTCGTTGAGGAAGGGAGTAATATGGGGAAGGGGGTATAGATTTTTAGATTAATCTGGAGTTCCCGTGAGTTCTTCACTCCAAGTAAAGAGCCTCACAAAGTCATCATATGGAGCTCCCCACTCGGGCCCAATAGTATCTAAGGTCTTTTGTTTCAGGCATCATTCACTCTACTGATACTCTTTTTACAAACTATTTGTCGCCACACTTTTCTGTCCTGGCAAACCTTTCTAGCTTCCTTCACGCCCATGAATTTTTTCATGCAAGCTTTTATCAATCAGATCAATCATCTATGGCTTCATATTTCTCTTTGAATTAGGATCTCATTTACACATTCTAACCATTCTTTCCGCGGTCTGCCTTTAGGCACACTGCTATTTACTTTACCTTGACACACTTGTTTCTTTAGTCGTTCATCTTTCATTCTCTTAACATGCCCAAACCATCTTAAGGAATTTATTTCACATATGTCAACTAGTGTCTCCTCTACGTCACATTCTTTGATGATTATCTTATTACTCACTTTGTCCATGAGTGTTTTTCCGCATATTAGGCGCACGAAATTCATGTTGATCGCGTTAATTTTACTCTTATCCTTTTCTTGATAGGTCCACATCTCGCTACCGTACGGCAAAGTCAACATGAATATAGAATTATGTATTGCCCTTTTAGCTTTCCTTGATACATTTTTACTTCTGATAATGGGCCCTGCTCTACCGATAATCTTCTTACCCTCGTTTATACGCCTATCCAACTTTCCACGTATCTTTCCGCCATTAGTGAATTGGCTACCAAGATATACATACTTACCAAATTGTTCTATTCTCTCATGATTTGAGACAATATTGCACATTGTTTTCTCAATTCAGTATTTCCATATTGCGGAACTTATATCCAAATTTTTGTTAACGACAATAATTTTTTTAAATGGTATTTTTCTGTTACGTTATTGATAGTTATATTTTAGGTCCAATTCATATATAGAAGAAAATACTTTAAGAAGCGACATAGTGTAAGAGATTCCAAAAACTAGAATTTTCGCCACCTTTCCTATGAAAGGGAGCAAGTGATATTAATGGTTTAAATCATTGCAAACTGTCTTTTACAAAAAAATATCACTCTTAAAATTCTTTGCCTGCGACATTAATTCCAGAAAATATCAACTTTTCACGATTTACAGATAAAACGGTTTTAAAAAATCAAAATTGTTTACAAAATTGCCAAGCATCTTGAAAAAAATATTACTCTCAACATTCGTTGATTGTGTAATAAATAAATTTCAGAATTTACAGGCTACTTTTTTCAATTTTTTCCGAAAAATGAGCTTTTCTTATTTAAAACCCCATGTTAATTTCGAAAGCCCGAAGGCAAACGTTAATGTTGACCGATTTAAAGAGAATAAAATATTGAATTTCTTTTTCCGGAAAACGAAAAAATGGGGGGGGGGGGATTACCCTAGTGTGCGACGTAGACATTGCCTGAAGCAATTTTTTTTATGAAGCTCACGTTTGTTCAAGAACCACATTTCACTCTCGATTCTAAAGAACCTACGCACCTAATTTTCTCTCTACATGACGTCATTGTTATAGCGGATCGGAGTTTTATTTCCTGAATGTACACTGTACAATCACAGTCATAATTTTCACTTAAACTTGAATTTCTTTTTAAACGCGATTGCACCTATCTTCAAAGGTTGCAATTTAGCACAATAATTAATTCTTCACTTAATATCATATACAAGTCACTTTCGCTATCAGTTGACGCGATATTAAAGTTTTTTGACAGGTATTCAATAATAGAGAAATCTGACTGTCCTAACTGTACTCGAATAATGTTGAGTATTCTTCTTCAATCGACTTGCAAAACGGAATGAAAAGGGTCTATTAGATGCCAGGAGTCCTTTTCACGCCCGCCATTGGCCATTAAAGTACCGAGCGTTCATTTGAAATACTAGTGAAATACTAGCGAAGTTTTAATTCGAAACTAAAAATATCTGAAAAATTAAAAATATGAGAATTCCCGGATTTATGTACACTTTAAAAACAATGATGCATGTGAAAAAATATATTTTGAAATAAAACAATAGTTTGCTTTAAAAACTGCAAAGGTCCAAAAAAAGAAATAACTAAAAAATTAAAAATTTGGAAATTTAAATACTTCTTGGTTTCATTTTCTTCACAATTATATAAATTAAAACACATTATCCTTAATGAGAAATCACTAAACGATATTGTCGAGTTCGAGAATAACGATTCTCTTGTAACGATTGTTCGTTTTTGACGGTAACGCCTGCTTGACGCGTGAAACGAGGTTTTACTCAACAGCAGTGTGTGTGGTACTTTATTTGAAATCAGTGATCCCAACGTAGACGCCTTGATCTGTGCATGCTGAGATTGCAGTGACGTTCATTGGCTGCAGTGTGCGCCCGTATTTGAAAAAAATTAATTTTTGTATTTTGTATTTTGAAAAACCAGTTCTCGTTAGATCACTGAAGTTAAGCAGTGTTGGGCGCGGTTAGTACTTGGATGGGTGACCGTTCGGGAATATGTACTACTAACTACGTGCTGTTGGCGTGTCGTGGGTGTGGTCAGCCCACACTTGTAGTTATTTACTACAAGAAACTATCGACCTAGAAACACTACACGGTGGGCAGGAAGCAACTTTAAATCACATGAAAATGACGACAAAAACGGAAAGCGGGAATGTGTTTGTACTTGATAATAGATGAAAAATCTGTTTGAATTGAAATCCTAGCTGCTTCTGTTTGTAAGATATTCAAATTTTTCGTGTTTCGCATAAGAAGAATTTGTGAAATATACAATAGCTAAGAATCGCGAGAGTTACAAACTTTTCTTATGCTAAATTTGCAATAAATAACGTCTAAATCAGGCATGACCAACTCGGGGAAATTTCCTCCGGGAACACATGTTCCGAGTTCCCTACTCTTTCTCCTAGAGAGCGGGAGTGGTGGTAAACGCTTGCGAGAATCTCTCCTCTGTGACGTACGCGTCTACCACGCGCATGCGTCTGCCACCACTCCCGCTCTTTAGTAGAAAGAGTAGGGAACTCTGAACATGTGTTCCCGGAGGAAATTTCCCCGAGTTGGGCATGTCTGGTCTAAATTATGAAAAACTT